>VZRW01001472.1:73135-154076 GCA_013398125.1 Aegotheles bennettii
CTCCCTCTCCCCTCCCTCTCCCTTGTGTAACTTTTATTTTCTATATATGTAAATATATATATATGTATATGTGTATATATATATATGTAACTATTTATTTATTTTCTATGAGATAAGGGTATTTAAGTAGGGAAGGTAATGAGGCTTTGCTGCTTGCAATGTGAAGCAGACAGTGTTCACACGGCTGTGTGGGTTTTTTGCCTTCCCCCTTCCATGTGAATCAGGATCGTTGAATCATGTTGGCTTCCCAGTTGCCATTTGGAAAATTTGTTTTACCTTCTTTAATAAAATCTTAGAAATGTTTTCCTTCCGGCTTCCAAGCTTCTTACTTTTCCCTATGCCCCTTTCCTTCCTTCCAGTCCTTCCTTTCAGGTTTCCACCATGAGATTGCAGCCACGAAAAAGGGCTGATCCCAGTGTCTGGTACAACTGAAGGGTGCGAGGCTGAAAAAAAGGGGTGTAAATGAAGTCATGGGAGTAAGCGGCTGGGGTAGGGTGGGTGGAAACTCACCCAACAGATCTGCTGGTGGACAGGCACTCCTGTTGGTCTGCAGCAGATCCACTGCAGGGGTTTCCTACTTCCTCCAGTTTTCTTCCTTGTAGTTGTCCTGTGGATGTGCCCATCAGGACGGGATTCCAAAAGAAACGGCCAAAAACTTGATTGGAAAGGGTCATAGTCATACTTGTAACTATGTCATCTGTGATTGGAACATTATGCAATCTCCATGAATTGGCAGTGAATCTCCAGGCCATTCATTCTTCAAAACCCATTGTAGCTGTTTTTAATAGCATGAAGATTTAAAGATGCAAATGGCAGAGTAAGTGGCAGAGCAGCCGAGCCGCTCGGTTCCCTGTCAGGGAAGGAGCCAGTCTGTGGTGGGCTCGGAAGCACTCGTAAACCTTTTTCAATCCAAGTAGTTTATTTTGACTCTGGATTTATATGATTTACAGTAGAGCATCTCTTTTGCACTTGAAAATAAGTGAGTACTAGGAAGGGAAGAATCAGGATGACTGTGGAGGAACAGCTTGGCCAGGGATAATGGTGCTGTTGGATGAAGCTGAGGGTGCTCAGCACCTTCCCCCTGTGCAGACCACGGCCACCGACTCCATGGGCCATAAAAGGCAACAGCATTTCTTGTCAAAATACAGCTGCCCAGCCTGTTCTCTTTCTGGGAGAAATGTCCAGTAACTCTGCTGATCCAGATTAAAAGTATAAACATTTACTTACTCTCAACTCGAATCCTTGACTTTTCAGAACCCATCGGGCAAGGGGATAACATGATGCTGCCCACTGGTGAACGGTCGCCATGGGGTGATGTAAAGCCTAGACAGAGGTTTAAAGTTCAAAACAGTTTGCTTCTTTTTAAAGAAGTCTCTTATTTTATCAGGAGGAATATTACAAACTAACTCATTATTTGCAAAAATCATGCATCTTTGCATTCAATCCAATTTTGGATTCAAAGTAGCAAAGATTAATTTTTTTTCCTCATCGTTTAATTTGAATTATTTTATAACACTTCTTATCTCTGAGAGAATTTTATATTTCTATAAGCTCTTCAAATGATGCAAGAAAGTGCTCTGTTGGCATATAATGTAAACTACGTGAGTGGAAAAGTAAATATTTAGTGCTGACATTGAAGTATAAATAGCCGTTACTGTGTGTAATGTTTCAATTGTAAAAATACTTCTGTTAGTCTCCATCATTGCTTGTGAAAATGGTGCTGTTGTCTGAAAGTCACGTTTGTATTTTGGAAAGTACAGCTAAAATTGGTCACGAGCACGCCTGGGACAGCCGTGGTGCCTCACATCCCCGGCGCGTTTGTCACTCGTCTCCTGAGAAGCTCTGATCCCCTCGTCAGCAAACACAAATTGATGGGCAGTGAAGTTTAGCGTTCCCAGAGGTTTATCTGTTTATTCCAGGCTGAATTTGGAGCTGTCTAATCCCAAACCAAGGAAAATGGGCAGGCTGGAGGAGCTGGCTTCACTGAGTGCCAGTGTTGGGTCAGCTCGAAGCCCAGGGCTTGCCTGGCGTGTGCAGCACTCTCTGGGGAAGCTTCCTTGGGGGATGCTTGCATTGCCCCTTACGGACACTGTTAATTAGCTCTTCTCACCTCGGGCATCTCACCAAGCAAGTGGAGTTGGGTTTTGCTCCCTCTCTCTGGAGCTGGATCTTTAGCACTCGTGTTTTGCAAGAGCAGGGGATTTATCCTTGTGTCTCGAGCACCTTGTCCCGTGGCCCCAGCTGGGGACCTCTCCTCTGGATTTCCCATTCTTGTGGATTTAAGGAAGATTGGAAGTGTTGTTTTAGCACAGTTCTTGTGTTTAGCAGTAATTATACAAGCTTTACTGTATCCTATCTGTGTCAGCAAGGCTGGCTGGCTGGCTTCCAGCCGCCCACGAAACCAGGGAGATGGGAGCTTTTGACATTGCACAACAGCTGTACACCACTTAAAGCTAAAGTTTAGCTCAAACTGAGCCAACCTGACATTTGAACTTAATGTTTAACATCTTTTACTTTAGAAATAGTTATACAGCACCGTGTCCCTCTGTTGAAAAGAGTTATTATGGTAACAGGTAACACTTACCTGGAATTCCATGGATAATTATAGCTAATTCTGCTTTGGAGAGTTTGTTTTGTATGTAAAATGTGTTCTTACTAAAAGTTTTGTGAAGGGGAATAGTGTGGGAGATCTTTCTGAATGTCAGGTTTTCCAGCTCTTAAAATACTGAGCTTAAAATGCAAAAATTTAGTCTTGGATTGACAGCAGGATGAAGACACTGGAGCCTTTCAAGAATGCTTTCTTCTGAAGCACGGCTTGCTTGGACCAGATTAATACATTTGCCAGTGATATGTACAGCTATAAATGTCAATTATGATCTCTATAGGTGCTGCTGCTCTCTTTGTCAGCTCATACTTTCTCTTCTTTATTCTGTCTTTGATACTGCCTACTAATCCTGAGTCATATTTTGAAGTCGTGGTCTAGAGATGCCTTTCCAGGACCACGAGCTCTCCGTCATGAAGTGCTATATTGCATTACCTTCTCCAGTAGCAACTTCTCTAGGTGGTAACTGCTGTCCCCTTGTTCTCCTCCTGAACCACCCGCAGTCTTTAGGGCAGAGTGGAATTTTTGGTCATGGTCCAGAGCAGCTCAATACATGATTAGTTTTGCATAGCAGCACAAGGACAGCAGGTGGACAACTTCTGTTGCAACCTGGCTGTCCTCGTGATGGGATTATAATATTTATGGCAAAGGTGTTTTTGTGCCACTAGCTGGGTCCAGCAAGAGGAGATGGAGGATTAAGGGCAACTGCTTCCATTTAAACTAAGTCATCTGGTTGTCACAGCATTAGGAAAGGCGACTGGGAACAACACAAACATGTTGTGTAATGTCCATAGTTGTGTTATTTGTTGACTGAATTATATAAGTAATTCTTATTCAGTGAAAAATCAAATGGTTCCTAAAAGCTTCTGTGGCCAAGAAAGAAAAAAGTCTCCATTTTTTTAATGTATTGGTTGTTCAAGTGAAGCATGGTTATACATTTAGCAATAAATACTTGCTCTGCCACTCCCATGCCTGTGATTGGGGTGATGTAGTAGCATTTTTATTACCCTAATACAAGTAATTTCTTTAGTAAGTTGTTATTTTATATATTATTTTCGAAGCTAATATATAATTATATAATAATGCTAATGAAAATCAAGAACATTCTCTTAAGTGCTCTAAAACCAAAAAATAATGATCCTGTGAACTCTGGTTAAAATAAACAAGATAGATGCAACAGGGAGATACAGGCCACCACAGAAATAAATCTGTATTCAGGATATGAATATACTTAAATATTTTCTTTTAAAATTAGGTTTAAAAAAGTTCTATCTAATGGCCTATCTTAAATATTTAGAGGTCTAAAAACTTTGTTCATATCATCAAATGTGCTGTGCTGGTCATGCAATACAGACAACTGAGGCTGTTTAACACTTAACAGAAGTCTTGTCTTGCCAGCTTTCCTCTTGCAGATCTGTTCTCTCCTCCAGCTGATCTGCTGTATTTCCTGCAGCCTCCTGCTGCTTCTGCATCTCACCAATTCAGTAATTGGGTTATTTGCTCTCTCTGACATACCTGAATCAACACTGGGGAAGCGTGGAGGAGCCAGGTGGCCCTGCAGCCCTCTGTACAGCAGGGCGACCCCCAGGCACACTGCACAGGCGATGGGAGTCTGGTTGTGGTACCACGGGACTCACCACAAGCTCTTTTTACCTTCTGTTTTTCTCTAATGGTGGTTTGCTTTTGTTTTGTTTTTTTAATAATTTCTACAGGCGGATCATTTGCTGTGTTTTAAACATATTTGTGTGCTTCAGTCCACGTGGCTGTTTGGAAATGAGCTATCCAAACTCATTTAGATAGTAATTGTAAGCTGTACATTTCTATCCTATTTTACATTTTATTGCAGTTTGTAAATCCTATCAGTAATTGATTAGAAATGTTCTTTAGGGATGCTAGATATGGTACAGTCAGGCCTGAGGGTGCTTGCTTTAGGCTTATTTCCTTTCCATTGCTAAAAACCATAGATTTTTCTCACCGTAGTACTGAGCATCATCCAGATGTTTGAATGCTGGAGAGAGACACATGGCAAGATTGGAAGAGTGGCCCATAGATCCTTCCTCAACCCCTGAGCTCAGAGAGAACTTTGTAAGCTAGGAGTCACTGATTTGGCTTTTGTGAATGATACGTATTCCTGCCTTTAGCAGTGTTAGCTCCAACGCATTTGTGTAATTTATAAAGCTCTAATACCAACAGGTTTTACAGGTTGTACGTAGTTCATTCTTGTCCCACACTGGTATCTTGAGCAAATGCTTTAATTTCTTTTATTGCCTGAGAAATGCTAAGTGCTAATTCATGATGCAGTTGCATTCAGGTTGAATCTGAATTTTATGTGTGTGTCATTTAACAACAGATGCTGTGGGGAGTAAAGACTCCTATAATTAGATTTGGCATATGTTTTCATGATAGGTGAAATAGTTTGCATGCTTCTGGAATAAATATTTTCTGCAGCCTGTATTTATAATAACAGTAAACAATCGAACATGTTAGCTCCAAGTCCTACATGTTTAGTGTAAGCTGTGGCTTTTGGAACACGTACCCTTGTGATTCGAAAATATTGAGTCCTTTCTAATGGCATTTTTTTGTTGTTGTTCTAATACTCCAAAAAAGGGAAAGATCAAAGTGCAGTCTGTTCTTTCCTGCCCATCTAGATATACAAAACAGCTGCAAAGCACAATCAGCTATTGTAGTGATATGTGCCCGAGGTCTATAAATAGATGTAAGGCTTTGAGCTTGAACCGTGCTGCTAGAGAGGCCAGGGGATTTTTGCGTGGGGTTACTAAACATTCCCTCTCTTGTTTGTGGTTTAGAGCTGTAATTTCCTAGGCTGCTATATTCCAATTAAATTTGAATTCAAAATGCTTTTACCACGAAGGCTTTGCATGACTTCGCTGTTTGCAGTTTTCTCATTCCCTGCTTTTTTAACCATTTTTTTTTTCTGACACACAAGGATTTTTCAGGTTTCTAAAGGAAACCAATTCACAGACAAGAACTAAGTTGTTTACCAAAAGAACATTGCTGTGATGTATGGCCGTAGTGGGAAGTTGCTGGAGGTACGTATGAAGAGTGAGAGGCTGAATCACGTCTCATTAAATTGGAGCCTGGACTCTCCTTCAACCTGGAAATGTGTGGTGTGGTGCTTGATAAGGGCTTCGTGTTCTTTTGAACTGGAAAGTGGGCGGCTGCTGCAAGCACACTGCCTCGCTGTGCAGAAGAGTAATAAAATCTGTATGGCATATTTAGAGCTGCTCGAGCTGTTCCCAGATTTTTTAATTCAATATGCCGCATACTTTTTATGCATCGTGCTAGCTCGTATTGGAAGAGCTGTTGAGAATGTGAGAGCTGGGGACTTGTTAGATGATGAGAGAAAAATTAGTGTATTTGGCAGAGAGAAGGTGTTGGAGATAATTTGGTGCTTGAGTATCCAGGATGTGGTTGAAGCTGCTGCTGGCAGAGGTGAAGGAGACTTGAAACTGCTCATCTCCTTTCCGCATGCTCTCTTCCTGGAAAAACTACTGGTTCCCATTGCATTTCAGCAATGTTAGCAACCAACAATATCAGTAGTGTGGTCCTGCTTTAAATTTAAATGAGCAGGAATGATAAAAACAACTACATTAGCATCTAAGATTGGTACTTTTCAGGTGTAGCCTTCATGCTTTGAGTCAGGTGAACAAATTCGTCTCTTGAGTCTGTCTTCTTTCAACAAGAAGACTGGAAATTTGGATTATGACTGCATATCAGGAGTGATTTAGGAGGTCTTGCCCCATATAGGAATCTCACTGAAGGTGTTTTATGAAGCTTTCAATGCATAAGTACAGTTTCAATGTCTGTGGTATTGGCCGTGAGCTCAATAGTTGGTGGCTCTTCTCCATGGTGGAGGAATGAGTTGACCCTACCGAGTAAGTAGGGAACCCTCACACCTCTTGCTAGAGTCAGTCTGATGTGTTTAACTTCTGACCATCAAGGAGCTTGCTTTGGAGTACTGCTGGCAGCAGAGGAGTTTGCAGAAGGGTCTAGAGAAGGCAGTATGCAGCTTGATAAGCAATCCTTGGAGGCCATTGCCACTCTCCGTTGTGAAGCGTGTCCCGATGTCTGTCTGACTTGTCAGTGGTTCAGCTCTGTCTCGTGGGGAAGAAGCTGGCCTGAAGTTCCCGTTGGACTGCCAGGCTTAGAGCCTGATCCTGACTCCCCTCAGGTGGGACCTGCCTTGTTGTCTCTTGAGCACAGCAGAAGACTTGGAAGTTCCTCTCTGCACTCAGTTTAACACAAATCCATGGGTTTACCCCCCCTTTTTTAAAGAAAAACATTCTAAAATGTAATTACAGGGCTGATTCCTTCTCATTAGAATGAGAGAAACAGGATAAAAACGTGCTGATACCGAGGTGTGCTGATCCATCTGGTTACAACCAGAAGTAGAGGAAAGGAGGAGCATCTTCTGTTTTTGTTTTCAGAAAAGTGCAGCAGAGGAGTTCTCTGGTGGCACTGCTTCAGGCACAGCATGGGTCTGTGTTGCTCAGCTGCATACATCCGTGGAGACACTGCCCAAGGAGATGGTGGCCTTCCAGAGGGTCGGGGTTGTGGCAGCAGAGCTGCAGGCGCTGGTGGGAGTGCGAGGAGTTGCTCTGGGGGCACGGTCCAGCGGGGCTGCTCTCCTTACGCCTTCTGTCACAGATAATAAAGATGATGAAGAGCCTTTGGGGAGGTCAGTGGATGCTTTGTTTTGGACTAGAAGATGATGATGTCCTACAAGTTTCTTTTCCCAGGAAAGAACATACAAACTGAAGCATTTTAGAAGGGATGGCTACTCGGGGCAGGTTCTGTGTTGCGTGCTTGTCTCGTTGGGGATCAGCAGGCTCCAGCATCTTTGCCCAGCATTTTTGTCCAGCATCAGGCAAAAATGGGCTGAGCCTTACTTCATTGCCCAGTGATTTTATTTATTTGCTTTTGAGAGCAGTAGCTACTCTGTGTCTTCCTGAAATACTGTTTTTCCCATGAGATCTTACTTGTTTTCTGATGTTATGGGCCCCTCGGTTGAACTCCTGAAATCACCTTATCTCGAATGGAGTGTAGCTCTTGTGATAGTCCTCACAACAGTTCCCTGTTTGAGTTGGCAAATCTTTTCCTGAACTTGCTGTACTCTCCAGCAGATAAAGTGGCAATCTAAAAGCAACACAGGCTTTGCACCAGAAGATCACATTCAGGCTTCACAAAGCACAGCTACGTTTGTATTTTTTTCTGCCCAGGTTTCTGTGCTTGCTGGTTTGCCTCGGAGAGAAAGTGCAGCTGCCCTGGGTGTGCACCATGCTGCTCCGGCTGAGAAGACAAATGCTTTGCTTGTGCCTTGGTGCTAATGGGAGAGCAGACTTAAAATAATCAGTTTTCTTCTAAAGTAAACAACTTTTATGCTTCTGACATAAAAGATGAAAAGCACGCCTCCTTTTAAAACCAGGGCTTGCTCCTCAAGGTGGTGGCAGCTTCATGAATTAAAAAAAAAATCTTAAAAAAATTATGTGCTTCATATGGGGAATTATTTTTAAGATATACAGAATATAGAAATTAGAGTGTATTCTTAATATTGTGCAGGCAGGACCCCCCGCTGGTGTGCAAGACCTTCTGTAGATGGCTGTGACGCCGTGGAGCCCTCCAGTAACTATTAGAAAAGTATTTCCTCTCTCAGTTGTAAGTTTATACACTCCTGTTCCAGCTTCCCGAGTGAACTCTTGCATGAAATTCCAGTGGCCTGGATCAATGAGAAATTAAAACGTCCTTTCTTGGACTCAGCAGCTAATTGGACAAAAAAGACGCTGAATTACAGGTTTAGTGCAAAAAGTTTGTTTTAGGTATTGTCTGTGCTCTGCGGGAGGATAACGCTGTTCATTTTGAAGTTTCATTTTCCTGAGAGATGTGAATGGAGGTTTCCAGCCGGGGGAAGTGTCTCAAGTGGAACAAAGCTGCTGGCCGTGCCTGTAACCTGGTGAGCTGCAGCTCTGCGCCGGGGCTTCAGCGGGGCTGTTTTTGTTCCGCAGAAGTGATCATTCTGTAAACTTCAGTGGAAGACTGCTGTATTAGCAATACATATTTGCATGCTAATATATATTGTAATGTACTTATCATTCTGATTTTCCTGGTATTTCCAAGATATCCTATGCTGATGCTTTCTAAGGGAGGAAAATCTCTCTTCTACATGGTACCCACAGCATCGACATGTCTTCCTTTATATTAAAAATAATTTTCCCAAAGTATTTGTTAAATTTTAACTGTTTTTAATAAGTAAACTCTGATGAAATGACTTTTTTAACAAAGCTTTTTAGATTTAATAATTTGTGAGGGCACTCTTTGTTTTGACATTAAATTCTTCTGTAATTGTTGTATTGCTGGCTGAGGAAGGAGAGCGTGCGGGAGCACCAGGGAGGGTGAAATGCAGTGAGAAGCCCACCCAGGAGGAGGGCAAAATGCCCATAAAGAGGCAAGATCTCACTGTGCACAAAAATTGCGTGAAAACTGTGATGTAGACTTGTGTAACTCAGGTTTTGATGTTAGTGTCAGGGAATATACGTGCTGAATAACCTGTGAACTCACCTGTAAGCCATGCACTCTGTTTGAAACCATTTTGGGGTATCAGTGTCTTTAATTTCATTACGTTGGTTGTTAATTGCACTTCTCTTGAAGTAAAGGTGTTGCAAATTGAAAGGCAATTTTTAACACTCAAATTTTCTGTCTTGAAGCTTCTATGAGTCTCTGCCTTGCTATACTCCAGCTACACCACTGCTTCTAAACCAGCCAGAGATAACACTGATTATCTCAGGGTGATAGGAAAAAGTGTCAGCAGTTGGCTATAAAATGCTCCCTTCATATAAAATAGTCTGTACAAGTGTGAAGGTAACAAAAAACATATTCTCTTTCTCATTCAAACAATCTTGTAGTGTTTCTTGGAGAATTTGGGGAAAAAAAACCAACCCTGTTGCCAGTTTTTTAAAAGCCCCTTTTTAAGATGAATAAGCTGAAGCCACTGTGATTCATCATGTTTCTCAGAAACCTTGATCCCTAACCTCAGGGCAAGAGAAATCCCACAAAATACTTCGTTCTTCATTGAGGAATTTTGTTTTTGAATGCTTGGATCTTCAAATAAATCATGAAAGACTTCATTAGGCAAGGGTTTCGGTAGAGTTACAAAGGAGCTGGACCAGGGAGGTGCCACTTCCTGTTCTAACAGGGTTCTGACAGCAAAGGGGCAAATGTGGGGGTCAGGGACATATTTAGCCTTTAGGTTTCTTTTGATTTCCCTAAGTATAGCCAAGAGCCCTTTTTTAGGGTTTGGTTGGGGAGGGGATATTTCTTTTGCTTCTGTGCTTTCACTTGATTTTTAGTTTTTTAGGGTCTCTTTTTAGCTTTTTTTCTACATGTATAGCTACAATTAAATATGTTGTTTTCATAAGAATCCTCTTCTGGAGAGCTGAAATGTGATTTTTACTTTTCCAGTGCCCTTTATACCTTACTTCAAAGTGATTAAGAGACTTCTAATTACTCTGTGTCTAAATGAGAAGGAATTTAAGTTATGTGGGTACAGCACACCACCAGCCCAAAGCCCCAAAAATCTGCCTGGAGGGGGGCTGATCCCCTAATTTCCTTAGATACCTGGGGTTATTTCTACAGGTACCTTGCCGGGCTACTTCCTTGCTATGTGCTACAGCACCCTTTGCAGAGAGGCTGGGAAAAAAAAGCAGCCTTTCATGCTGCATATGCTGATCTTGTGGTTTAACTTTTTGTTAATAAACCTGTTATGTGGTATCATTTAACCATAAGGAAAGCTTCCACAAGAAGAACTTTCCCCCATTTCTTTCCAAAATGTGAATTATTTGGCATATCCTGCAGCTACGGTCTCAGACATCAGTTTATCAACAGGTTCCTCGGGGTAGTTGGCTGTCTAGCAGGCAAGCATAACAGAAACGTTATTTGTATTGTATTTTGTGTAGATCTGAGATGCCTTTTCCTAGGAAGCTGGCATCACTTCACCGGTAGATTAACTAGAGGAGATAGTGGGCCAGTGTCTTGTGGTTCTATTTTTTGAGAGGAGATGAGTTTCCGTAGTGAACCATCTATTTATACCAGCTCAGAGCCCACTGATTTTCACCCCGGTTGTTTTTGCATTCCAGACACATTCCTGTACTCCCCAGTAATAACTCCTAGCCCGAGGGAAGTTTGAAATGTAATCAGCTAGTTATTAGCACGAAGTCTGAGAATGTTTTTTCAAAGGATGAAGAAATCAAATATGGGACATGAGCTGACAGAGCAGCCGGTTGTTGGGGGCTTGCTTTGGAATGAAGCAGACTGCCAGGTTTGGCTCAAATGCAGAGAATAATAATAGCTGATTTATGGAATATTCAAACCTTGGAACAATAGAAATGCTGATTTTTTTTTTATGTCCATTTTATGTCACTTGAAAGACTTTTACTTGCTTAGACCTTATTGCCCTCTACAGCTACCTAAAGGGAGGTTGTAGTGAGGCTGGTGTTGGTCTCTTCTCCCGAATTGCTGATGACAGGACAAGAGGAAATGGCCTCAAGTTCCAGCAGGGGAAGTTTAGGTTGGAGATTAGGAAGAAGTTCTTTCCTGAGAGGGTGGTTGGGCACTGGAATGGGCTGCCCAGGGAGGTGGTGGAGTCACCGTCCCTGGGGGTGTTCAAAAAACGGGTTGATGAGGCTCTTGAGGCCATGGTCTAATGGTCTGATGGTTAGGAATATGATGGGATAAAGGTTGGACTTGATGACCCTGGAGGTCCCTTCCAACCATAATGATTCTATGATTCCTTCGGTCTTAAATCTGGGTTTGATTGTGGGCACTGGGCAGAGACTTGTTGCTCATTGTATGAGGATGAACTCATTTCAAAGACAGCAACAAGCCAAAGGAACATGTGAAAGAACTTGGATTTGGAGAATGTTGATTTAATTGTATGTTATTGAATCTCATTCACGCTAGGTAGATTTAGTGACATGATGTAATGATGAGCAAGCAAATCCATTGAGTAACAAGCGACAAATCTCAACATTCATTTCATCAGGTAGTTCACCAGCTGGGTACATTAAAGAATTCATTACGTCTGTTCTATATTTTATGGTCATGTTTCATCTAAGTTATGATTTATCTATCACGTTACATTATTTGGTGAAGTATGAGTTGCTGAACTGGGTAGTGATGCAGCATTTGAAGCGAATGCAGATGACCAGAAGTAACATGGTTTAGGTTTTGGCACGAGATACCTGTTTGCTCTAATGTCTCCTGACCCTGGTGTTTGGCTCCTGTATGCCAGGAGCTTTGAGTGATGGGATGAAGACCCTCAACAGCTACTCGTGTGAGGCAAAGTTTGTTCTCTGTCCTTTTAGTTGGCTGGATGGGTCATCCTCCTCCTTGCCTGGTGTGTTGTACTGTAATAGTAAAAGATGCAGCGTACTTGACTGGACAGTGGTATGATGGAAGAGGGTAGAAGACGCCCCAGAAGATGCCTTGCTATGTTGCTGGTGGTTTTCAGCCTGGTTTGCAGACTCCTGTCTGCAAACATACAGGTTTATATAGGTGCTTTGCCACACTTAGAGTCAAAACCAGTTCTCAGCAGGCTCATTTTCCTTGTGTTTCATTTGCAGACCCCTAACATATACTCCAAAAATTAACAGAACATAGGGATTACGCGCTGAAAACAACTGGAAGTTGAATCAGCTGTTGGGTACAACTTCCAGTGGAGAGGTTGGCTTTGCCTTTCTCATCGGCGTAGCTGGCTGAGAGCACAGCACCCTTCAACCAGCCATCACAGGAGCCCTCGTGTCCTTCAGCTCTGCTCCATGTGTGGCAGCACAAGATCAGTCTCTGTGGTGGGCTTAGTGCTGTGCCCTGGGTAAAAGGGATCCAACCTGGAGTCCAAAAGCACAGAGAGGAAGGGGCCGGTGAATGTGTCGTGTTGGGACCAGAGGTTGTCTGGATGTAGGACCAGAGGTTGTCTGAATGTTACACACAGAGGAAATGGAAGGAGTTTCAGAAACGTTTTGACTGTGTGAATAAACATAGGTTTAGAAATATTTCCTTTTTAACTTTGTTTTGCCACTTTCAAATTCTTTTTCTTTTGGGGAGGGTTTGCTTGTTTATGTGTTTTACTTAAGGAGGGGAAATAAACTGGGAAGATGACCTCTGCTTGGGGAGACACAACACTCAGTAGCTGTTCTCGGCAGTGGCTCTCAAATTAATCTTTCTTTTGTGCCAGAAACACTGCAAATCCTCTGTTGCTGAAGTTTACCAATTAAATGAAAACCACAGCTGTATAGTGGTGCATGCTTAGGTGGTGGCTGCACTTGGGGATTTCTCCTTCACCACCTTACCAGTGTTTATACTACTGCTGTGCATTGTTATTCTGGAGTGCCTCCTGCAGCAGTTTTATTTGCATTAGTTTTATTTTTCAGTACTGAATTAGTAACCATTTAAAACTGTCAACCACATGTAAACAAGTGGTGCATAAGTTATGAGTAACAACTTACCTGGAATTACAACCGCCTGCTTGTGTTGCACAAGGCACGGTGTGGGGGGGTTGGGAAATGACTGCCTTCAAACTGCACCAGCAGTTCTATTTATCTGGTTTCTTGTAGCCCATTTGAATAAATATCTGGATGCAGCCAGTGATCCCGGTGGTGGGGTTGCTAGTTTGCTGTACTGGTGGAACACGTTGGCTCCTCTCCAGGCTGTCTGCCACGTGATGAGCAACGTCCTTGCAGGCTCTGTAGGAGCTTGCTCATTACAGAGCTCCTCGGTTCTGAGCGAAGAGCAGCAGAGCTGCTTGGGTGGGAAGAAAACAAAATCATTATTAACTCATTTAGCAATAATAAAATATATTTAACAAACCCTTGATCAGAATATTAATTCTTCAAACTGTTCTGGTGGCTCTGATGACAGGTGAAAAAATGATGATCTTTTTCTTTCCTTTGAAAACAGACATAGAAATGTAATTAAGAAAATTAATATCCTGTTTTTTTAATGCAGGAATACTCTAGGATATCCACATTTATTTCTTTTGATTTTATCCCTTAAGGACAAATCTTTTATGTTCTCTGGGTATGACTTAGACTAATGAAGTTAATGAAGTGTTGCTCAAGCTGACATCAGTGAATGGACTTCAGTAAAATTTCACAAAGCATTCTCATTGTCTGGAGAATATTTCTCTCTCATTCTTTCCAATTAAGTACTCAGGGTTACTTGCAGGGTGCAGGGATCATCTTTATAAAGAGTTCAAATAAACAGGTGTGGAGGAAAGCTGGGCGCAGTTCGTAGTGAAGCTGAACAGCAGAAGCAGGGCTGTGCATTCCCTAAAGCCCTGCCATTCCTTCACAAAGAATTGCTTTGATTTCCTTACTGCTTTCTGTAAGAGGAAGAGGTGACCAGGAATGCATGTGGATAGCAATGCTGAGGAAAGGTTAAATGAAGGGTCATTCTCACTGGTGTGGGATGGATATTTGAAAATGCATGAGTTAGTTTTCTTCAATGTGGTCCCAAAGATGCCCCAGGTGATGTATTTTCATTTTTACTTTGGTGAGAACGTGGGTGCTTGCTGTGTGTTTTCAGTATTATTTGATCAGTTGCTTGGAAAGACTCAGTTTTGCAAACTGCTGCTGACAGCGTGGTGTCTGGTTTCCACTTTACCTTTTCAATGCCAGCCTGTGAATTTTTAACAGTGACCAACCGAAAAAAGCTCCGCGTGGGGAGCCCACCAGCTCGTGGTAGGTTTGCACGTGCTTCTTGAGTTAAATTCACTTGCCTGGGAGCACACGGAGGGCAGTGTGGTTGTACAGCTCTGCACGAGGGCACCGTTAGCCCTAGGATTGCCCTGGCTTAAATAAAATGCTGATTTAGCACATCAAATCCAGCCTACCTGCATTATGCAAGGGGGAAAGAATTTGCCTGATTGTAGTCCTGTCAACACAAAGAGATTGCACCAGTATAACAGAATAGACTCCTAAAGTCTAGTTTAAATTGGTGCGGGCTCTTGTCTGGATTCTATTAAAAAAATGTTGGTATGAGAGCCACAATGGCTCGCGCCGTTACCAGGGGCCGGAGCAGGCTCCCGTTGCATCAGACTATTGTTTGGTATTGGAATCCTCTCGTGCATCCTGCATGCTTGCTGCTTATCATTTGTCAAATATCACTCAAAAAGATAGGTGGCATCTTCTGGGCCCGAGTGGAATTTTCCTGGGTGGGATTTCTAATAAACTTCCAACCGCTTTCAATCTGGCCATGCCTTTTTAGTTTAAAATGAATCAGTTCCCATTCCTGAGAGCTGACAAGACTTTCACTTGGATTCCCTCTCTCTTCAACTTATTCAGTTCTGTCTGTGTAGAGCAGAGGCTGGTACAGCCCTCTGTGCTTCCCAAGGTATGCCAGCCAGGAAAATGTAATATATAGGATGTCTTTCTGGAATGCTTGTGGCTTTTTATAATTGTTCCCATCTACAGGAGTGGAATTTTTCTTGAAAAATCCTCATCTATCCCTAGATCTCTCTTTAAAAGGCAGATTGTTTGAAGTCCTTGCCTTGGAGATAACCCCGCGCGGTTTTCCGATCGCTCGTTTCCCTCCCACAGGAAGATGCAGTTTTAAATTGGAAACGCTTTTTTGTTTATAATAAAAGGAAGTTTTGGAAGTATATGCTGCATATCCCCAAAGGATTGTTACACTCTTTGAGCAATCCGGAATGTCAGAACTTCCCACAGATTCACCAGGGAAATGCTGACAGATGCCTGACCGAAAGCTTGGATTGACGAGACTCTACGGGAAGCTGCTCCCAGAGGCTTCCTCCATCATCTCGCTGACTTCCATGCCGTTACCATGGCCTGCCCACTGGCAGTGATTTCATGTCAGTACAGGAATGTGAGTGTGTTCAGAGGAGCTCCTGGATCTCAGTACGTGGTCCTGCATTGTTGAAATGCAGGGCTAGGCAGAAGTGAAGGTTGGTTCTTGCTGTAGCCATCTGTTTTTGAACATGCAGGTACTTTCCTGTCAACTATGAACGGGGAAAAAAAAGCAACAAACCCCCATTTGCACCCTAAACAAGAAACTGGAAGAAAATATCTCTCTTTATTCTCTTTAGAAGACTTTGCCATGTTGTGACCGTATCATTTTTCGTAAGAACAGAGTCCCTAGCATGCCAGAACAGGCATGTTATATATCTAAAATGTATTTACATCTGCTTTGCATCACTGCAGCCATGCAAAGCAGGCTGTGTCTCCATACCACAGCTCACCATTTGCAGTGGGTGCAGTAGTGAGCAGGGCAGTGTTTTTAGATCAGGGTGGCTTTGCTGGGGCTGCAATGGCTCTGTTCTCATCCCTGCTGCTCCTCTGCCTCTGCAGTTTCTTGGGTGTTTACACCTCATTCACAGCCCAGCCAGTGAAGCAGATGTTGAATTTCTGAACAGGTTGTATCTATAGTTAGACTCAATTTCTAATCAATTATTCTTTAGGTCTGTTTTCAGAAAAGGTATTCTGTGATAGGGATATAATAATTCTTGAAGACCTTTGAGCCCCTGAAAGGCCATGCCCCGTGTGCTCAGTTGGCTGCTGTTCCTTCCTGTGTTGTTCAAAAGTTTCATCGTCCCTCACCATGCTTATTCCTTCCCAGGTGTTAAAATTAACACAGAGGGCGAAGGGATAGTCAATAAATGTGAAAATAATACCAATAAGATAATAGCAGATGCCTTTTCACACATGTAACTGCGTGATGGCATTTGTTTGCACAAAGGTGTTGCAGAGACCAAGACTCCTGGAGACTTCACAGGACAATTGATCAGTGGGGATAAAAGCCAGACAGTATCTTTACCAGTTAATCCCAAATAGCCTAGAGCTGGAATTGAGCCCTCTTTAGGCTTTAAATGTAAGAACATCAAGTATCTCTTAGGTTTTGTAAGGAATCCTAGGACCGAGATAATATTTTATCTGCAGCATGTTGCTACATTTGCTGGACTTCAAGCTTCTTTCATGGAGCACACTGGCAAGACTGAAACATCCCAGGTTTATCTTTTGACTCAGATCTACTTTTCTCTAAGGTGTCAAGCTGTGAGCTGTATTGGATAAGAAAGGAGTTCAAAACCCAGCGAGTTATTCCAGGGAATGGGCTTGCCTGCAGTTCACTTTCAGGCCATGGGTGATGGCACGTGGGCACCGGCAGAGCCAGTGGAGCAGAAAGTAAATAAGGGCAGTTGTAAACCCCAGGGTAGGGATCGGTCTCGCTCATCAGCCCAGTTCATTTTGCCAGTAGAGTTCAAAAATACACGTGTAAATACATTCCTGAGCCAACAGCAGTAGCTGGGCCTTTGTGTCTGAGCTGCATGTCCGTGCTGGATTTGCCTGGGCCTTTCTCTCCCCCGTGTTTTTTGTTTGGGTTGGTTTTTTTAATCCCACATAGGTGAGGAGAAGAAGATAAAAGAGGCTGAAGGAGGACAGACCAGCAGCCTGCAACTTTATTTCTGCAGTTTAGCTGTAAATGTAGGTTGTGGGTTTGGGTGCAGGGTTCCCCACTTAAATCTGGCAGATGTTGAATGCCAGAATTGCACATCTGTTGTTGATCGGCGTTTTCCAAGCCCACTGGTGTCTGGTGGCTGATCAAAAGTAAGCATTTTGCTAAACAAAAGAGGCATAAGAAAAACAGTGGTTTTCCATAACACAGAAGATGCCTCTGGTTTCTTTGGCTCTTTGCAATTCAGCTTCGGCGATTATGAAGAAAGGTTTGGGGGTTTGGTTTTTGGATTTTCTTTTGTGTTTTCAGCCTATAAAGTTCTGTTTCTCATTATCATTGTTTCTGCTTTCCAGAGACCAAAGATAACAAGTTGGCTTAGAAATTCCCCTTCTAATTTTAGCCACAGGAAATGTTGCTCCATACATTCACAGTGCTTTTCCAGGTAGGCTGCTTTGTCAGAACCCAGGCGTTTGGGGCTGCGTGCTTTTGTTTGCACTGAGCTGGAAGTGGTTTCTATGGGTTAAAGGGTGGGACTGGCTTCATCGGAAATGCAGCTTTGCGGGTTGGAGAAAATGACTTTTATTTTTTGTAAAGTCATCCAGTGTCGTCTTGCAGCGTGAGTGACAGAAAATGCCTGTTGATATAAAAGACAACAATTTTTGCTTTTGGTTTCCAGCTATGTTGCTGAAATACCTGGAGATAAAAAAATACCAGGACAATTCTTAATAGTATTTTTAGGGCTTTTTTTTTTAAAAAAAAAGAGAAAAGAAAAAACACCTACCTCCTGAAGTTTTTTAAGTGTCATTCTGCAGAGCCATTTACCACACCGAGAGGATGTGTTGTGTCTGACTTTCTTGGCGCTTCCACTTGCCCCTTTTTCAGGAAGGATGGATATCCCAATGTGGGGGTTTTAGATTTTATTTAATAATATTGAAGTGTTTGGTAAGCTGTTGTGGTATGGAATATTGCACACAACCTATAGCATTCCCGTCATGCAGAAGCAGTAGAAATTTGCAAGCATTTTGTAGAGGGGTTATTAGAATCACATAAAAATCTTCCTTAACTGTGTGTGAAGGAGTCTGCTGGCTTTAGCTCTGGAGGGACCAAGTTGCTTTCAGGTGTGGAGATGCCAAGGGGGATTGTGGAGTGCAGGACGCCTCTGCCTGTGATCTTCTGCAAGGAGCAAGTCTGTGAGTGCCAAACCTGGTGGTACTCACCTCTCCTCCTGGATTTGCAGGGTGCAGGAAGAAGAGTGTGGCCAGAGAAGGAGGTTCTCCTCCCCCTCTACTCTGCCCCACAGCTCCACGTCTGGAGTATTGTGTCCAGTTTTTCCCTGTTGCTGACATGCTCGTCTGGAGAGTTTTCTCTCCAGACAATCTAATTACAATGCAGTCACTTCCTTGAAATTAAAAATGTGTTCCTGTAGATCATTGCATGCCTAAATTTCTGAAAGCCAAAAGCCTAAAGTTGAGCTTCGAAGTCAGAGTGACTTCAATTGTGATTTACAGGGTGTTTCAAAAAGATGGACCCATTTGAAATGGACCTTCAGTTGAAATTGGGTCCATCTTTTTGAAACACCCTATAGAATAACTGCTAGAGTTATTCCCCAGCATTTTCACTGTCACAGCTATGACAGTTCCATTGACTGAGAGCTGTTTTGCAGGGATGTTACAACTCCTTAGATTATCCAGTTTGTGTTTACCAGGTGCTGTTGGCCAGGTAAGGGTGTTCCTCTGAGCCTTTGCTTCTCTCTCCATTTGTGCACACATTAATCATGAGATTATTAGGAGCTCCAAAGGGGAAAGCTTTCTGAAGTTATTCCTTAAATGTAATGATCTTTTGACAAATAAAGGTTGCAGAAAAGGGAAAAAGATATTGTCATATAAGTAGTGACACCTATTTATGTTTAAAGTTGCACATTTCTATGGTGTTGCATTCAGCTTGGTAACTGGGTGTCTGTTTGAAGATGCCTTGGTTGATCTGTATTTTGTCAGCTGTGGAGTCCCTCTAGGAAAAGGTTTTTAAACTTCTTATTCGCTCATTTTCACATTTGCTCTTCAGTGAAATAAAGTGAAAGTTTCTGTCCTTCAGTTTCTGATGTTCAGGTGTTTTGAGCAGCATTTTGTGCTCTGGTTACATATTATGGGTGGTGGATCCTTCAGTAGTTGTGCATGTGAAGGTCGGTGTTGGTGGGCAGCACCCTCAGGGGTTGGGGCCTCGCTCAGCTTCTGCTGGCTCTGAGGTTTCTTCTTGTGGTGTAAAGTACCAGCTCCTGATTGCATGAACTCTCACTGCAAGAGTGGGTCTGCTAAAGTAAGAAAACAGTCCCCATAAATACCTATTTGGCAACTATTGAATTTTAAGAATGAGAGAGTACTTGCTATTGAAAACTTTCTTTAGTATCAGCAACAACTTGGACCCAAAGCTCCTGGAACGGTGGTGTACCCTGTATTGTCTCTGGTGTGAACATTAGGCTAGGTTAGTCCCTGAAAAAATATTTAACCTTTGACAAGGAAAAAAAAACCAACATGGAAAAAGTTAGAGAGATGTCAAAAAGAGACTGTGGTTAGAAGGAAATACATTTCTGGTCACTTTTTCTGCGATCATTTGCCTGTCACATTGCAGTCCAGCAACTGCAGTTAGTGATTTATTTTACAGAGCAAGTCAGAGTCTAATGAAATTGTATAGCAACATGTTTTATTATATGAGGAAACCTAAATGTAGATCTCCGCTTCCTTTCCCTGGAATGGCGCTGGCTGAATACCAGGGTTTTCACTCCCAGATTTTTGGCGAGGTGCAATGATGATGTCTGTAAAAGGCATGGAGAAAACTTTTTATTGTATTTCTAAAAGGAGAAGGCAAGAGCTGATTGATTGCAGTGAAGCATAACCCAAGAGTGAGTTACCACCCATCAGCTTAGAGAGAAAGGAGCTAAAGGCAGTCCTGAACTGCAGAGCTTGTTTTAGGAGCTTGCTATACCATTAATAATTATTCATATCAGTGTTATATAAAATGAGATATTCAATTATTGAAAAATAATAGTGAACGTTGTTCATCACAGAGGCTGTGGCAGGTGATTAAAATTACTTTCTAGCTGGAAACTAATTCTTGCCCTCACGTGGGAGTGGCAGTCACTGTGGTTCTCACGATGACACAGTTTTCATGCACATCCTGATTTTGTGAGGTAAGGTGCAAGTTGGAGCACAGGAGGTTCTGGGTGAACATCAGGAAGAACTTCTTCACTGTCAGAGTGACAGAGCACTGGGCCAGGCTGCCCAGAGAGGCTGTGGAGTCTCCTTCTCTGGAGACATTCAAACCCCAACTGGATGCATCCCTGTGTGCCCTGCTCTGGGTGGTCCTGCTCTGGCAGGGGGGGTTGGACTAGATGAGCTTTCGAGGTCCCTTCCAACCCCTGACATGCTGTGGTTCTGTGAAAAGTAGAAGGTTGTAGGGCTCGATTACTGTTGTAAATTGATACTTAATAATTATTTGGAAAGAAATATGATTAAATGTTTGAAGTGTGTAGACGCTGAGGGACATGATGGAAAGGTAAATAATGAAGGATTGTTCATATAAAGCTATATGGTAAAAGGGGCATGGTTAATACAACTTGGATTTTATTGCCTCAGCGCAGGAATGTTACTGGTCTCACGGGACAGAAGGCTGTGACTGGGAAGCCAATACTCGGCAAAGGAAGGTCACCTGTTAGTTAAATGCTGCTTCCCCATACTGCAACCAAAAAGGTGAAGCCATTCATGGAGGGAGGAACACGGATATATAAAAAGAGTGGGATTATGTTCTTATGAAATGAATCACTAAGACCAGGACTGAAATAATGCCATTGTTTTTTGGTGTCTCTTGGAATCGGTGCTGAGAAGGATTTCAAAAGCATTTAGAGTTCATTAGATGGAGACGTGAGGAGTATGACACACTGTTTGCCAGAGGAAAGGTAATTTTCCTGTGTGCTATCAACACGGGGCTAAAAAATTTTAATTCCATGTAGGTGGACCATCATAAATTGAAACCCGACTCTTCTCTAACCAAGGAATTGCTTATCAGTATTTGTTTTACTCCCCCATCTCCCGAGGTCTCCTGCAGAAGACATCTCGTCTTTAAAGATGCACAGAGGGATGCCCTCTGCTTATATAAAAATTGGATTAGACTGGCATAGCAGCAACTGCTGATAAATGAGCTGAAAGGAAGGAAATAAATGACTTAATTAAGGACTTGAAGGACCAGAACATCTTTTCTCTACCTTTCCTCATTCATTCCCAGCAAGTGACTTCCCACTAATGACCTGAGACAGCTTTGCTCTGCAGACACAGCTACAGTCGAGGGTGGCAGAGTTGCTCCAGCCTGACCCATCTCTGTATAACCCAGTGGTGGGCAGGGCACAGGCAGGGCACAGGCAGGGCCCCTGGCCTCTGCCTGCCCCTGCCTGCACCCACGTTACTGAACTTTCCATTTGCTCTGCAGCGACCGGGTTTTCTCACGCTACTGAAACCAGGTTGAAGACTGGGATGTTTATACACAGCCTTATTTATACTTTTGTTTATTTTTGTGCATACAGAAAATAATTTGTGTGTGAGTACAAGCATATGACTTTTTTTTTATTGTTTTTGTTAGGAGTATTTTTTTGTGTTCGGGATGGTTTTCTGTTTTTATAAGTTCAGAGAAATGCCACTGATTAAAAGAAAAGCTAACTGAAGAAAAGAGCCAAATACAGAAATTTCCTCATGATTCTAAAATTCAACCATAGTGGGACTAATAAACCCACTGCAGTTTTATGGAGATCTGACCTGTTCATTATTTTGTCAAAAATGCACTTTGCAGACACTGCCCTGTCGATGTTCAGAGTGGTTGGATTCAAGAAGGGAGTGTTTTGGCTCGGTGTGAAGGAGCTGTTACTCTTTATAGCGCTTACAGATTGAAGGAATACGAGTGAAGGACACGGCTTGTGTTTCTCAAAGATAAATGATGCAGCTCATTTTTTTTCCCCAGGGCAGAAAATGTTATAGATGTGAAATGGGTGTGCTGGGGAGTGGGTTGTTGTAGCCAGTTCCCTGGCTTTGCTTCCAAGAGCCATCCCTGGGAACAGCAGAAACGCGCTGCAGGATGAAGCCTGCCAGAGCACAGATCTGCTATCAGGCAGTTGGAGGTTGTCTTGGTTTTCAGCATTTATTTTGAATAAATTTGGAGGAAGGGAGTGAGCATCAGATTGAGGATGACAGGAGGGGAAGAGAGGGCAACGTTGCCTTTGTAAACGGCAGCGTAAGCATCTTGGAGCACTTTCTTTGCTGCCACGTCGTGGGTTATAGCGTTGCGCAGCAACACACACCCAAAATTGCCCCAGGTTTGCTGGTTTTCACATAAAATAGCAACTCCTCCATTGTTGGCTTATTCATTTAATATTATTGTGTTACCTAATTGATGTAAATGTGCTCCATGGTGGTGAGAATGTTTTTCACTCCATAGACTGCCTGGAAGATGACAGTGCTGATCGTACTAATTCACTGGAGATGGAGAAGGAGGAAGAGTACTGTTCTTTTATTATACCTTTTAGTTACATCGATACAGTTCTACTGAATTAATGAGGCCTTTTTTAATACTGAAATATTTCAGACTGAACGTAGGAGTTGCTTTGGGAAGTGTCACAGAGTCACAAGGAATACTAAAGCAAATCACATTTTCCTATCATAAGAAGGATTTCATAACAAACAAAGCATTAGGCAGGCAGTGTTAGTGAAGTTCTGTGAAGATGAAAGATTTTTACACCTCCTGATTTTCCAAACCTTTCCCAAAATATCCTTTTTTATTCTTATTTGCTCTCCTGAGCCCCTGACCTTGCATTGGGCCCTGGGAGCAGCCCTGCTGACTTCTCACACCACGCGTGCTCTCGCTCTGCGGGATATTGGCTTTCCTTTGCCCCATTTCCAATTGCCCATTTGGAGGAGCCTTGTTCAGCAGATGTGGTGGGGTTGTGGAGCACGAGGAGGTAATAAAGAGATTTTTATAGTCCTTGGTGCCAACGACCAGCCATTTTAGCTGACTTTAAGTCCTCGGGATGAAGTGGGTGCTGATGCAGAATGTGGGACTGGTGGGTTTGCCACGGGTGGGAAGGACGAGGGGTGGAGCGGGGCCAGGGAGCCTCAGCCTGCTGCGGTTTCAGGTTGGGGCAAGGGTGGATTCTGCTTTCTCAAACGTGTTTTCAATTACTGGCGTACCATAGCCTTTCCCCTTTTTCCTCGGTGTGGAGCTCAAATTGGCAATAATTTTACTGTATGCAGCAGATTGACAAAATAATTATGCTCCAGAGCAGAGTAAGACACAAAAAGTGCCTTCTCAAAAATACAAAAAAAAACCCAAAACAAAACAGTTTGTTTAGAAAAAAAAATAGAGGAATAATAGGAGTGGTAAAATAATCCTGTTGCTTTAAGGTAGCTTTTAAAATAGGAGTAGTAAGCCTAATACTCCAGCTTTTACCGCAGTAAACATCTAATTGTAAGCTGATTGTGGTGAATTCCTTCAATGACAGCCCCATCAATATAAGTTTTAAAGAGACAGCCCTACATCTGGAAGCCAGCAGCAGCTCCGGATTTCATTAAACGGCACTGCCAAATAAACTCCAAGCACTGCTATGAATGGTACAAAAATAAAGATTGGCTATAGTGTAACATCTCCAAGAGGCAGGCGGGTGCCCCGGAGCTTGGAGCACTCTGTGAGAGCACTGTGGCATTCCCAGCCGCCTCTGAGCCCGAGGTGGAAGTGATCCGTGCGGATGCGGGTGTCTGTGTTGGTTGTGGAAGTGTTCAGGAGCTGAAGTTACAGTGGAATAAAGAGAGAAACTGCAGAATTGCTATTAGCATGTCGGAATTACTTTTATTGCAGAGCTTACAGCCAAAGTGCTGTCTGTGTTACATATTACAGATGAAAAACAGGTTTGTGGAATGTGATTTTCTGGCTAGGAAGAAGGTTATGAGAGAATGAGCTTATCCTAAGGAACAGAAACGTGCCCTCTGTCAAGGGCTGCAACTTCACATATTTACTCCCAGCTTTCATCCCAGGGATGGAGGCAATCGAGTGTCGTTGCTGGCTGTGACAGTCATGTGTCTGGCTGTGGCTGGGTGACAAGCATCCCAAAAAGGGAGGGGGGTGATGCCCAGCTGATCCAAATAAAACCAGCAGCCACCATGGGAGTTTTGGGCAGTGAGAGGTCGGCTGGAGGATCATGTGGGACAGCAGCCTCCAGTACCACAAAATAACGAGTGCTTTCCAGCTTTGCGAGCTGATGACCTCCAGGCTTTTTGGAGCCCATCAGTGCCCGCCCTTGCTGAGTGGGAGATTTCCCATACAGGGGCAATAAAATTAACTAATTGGAATTCAGAGAGCAGTGTGGTCGGTAGCTCCTTTGTGCTTAGAAATAACACAGAATAGCATAACGCCAAGTTTCAGGGAAGTAAAATAAGTGATATTCTAAACAAAATCCAGATCTTTTATTCTTTGAGCAGGTTTTTGATACAGCTCAGCTTGACACAACGTGGTATTTACCAGCCTGCCCTTTAGTATTGGATCTGCTTTCCAATTATGCTTCAATCCGTACAACAGTTGCAGAGAGCGCGTGTGGGCGTACGTGCAAGAGAGATTGATTTTGTTCTTTAAAAACGCGAAGTCTGCACTAACTATGAAACCCCATCAGGACTGCTAGCACTTAAACGCCATTTCCTTTCCCAATGTGCTACCAGCATTAAGCAATCTCCACGACATCCCTCTGACAAATGGGGAGTGCAAGTGGAGGAGGACGTGCTGGGTTTTCAGAAGTAGAATATTAACACAGATATCGCTGCAAATCCTTTCCAGAAGTCAAGAGTTAATGTGAGAGCTCAAATTACAACTTGGAAGTGAATACATGAGGTCTTAGCTCTGTTTTTCAGAAGTATGTGAGTGAAACTGGAATAAAGAAAGGACGTGTCAGTCCTGGCTGTTGCTGTGTGTTGGAGTAGTCTCTTGTGTCTGCGACAGCAGATGTTGGGCAATCCTGATTGCTGCCACTTTACACTGAGCATCTTTGTATTCCCGGTGGTTGTTCCCAGACACTGTGTGCTGTGTTCCTGAGCCTTGATAGTGCTTTCATAGTTTGCTTTGTATTCCATAGATGAGAAGTCCGACGGAGTGTTATTTCTGTCTTTCTGTGTTTCTGACTGTTCATTTCTTTTCTCTGTAGGTTTGAAGACCTATCTGATCTCTGGTCAGAAGGTGAAGGAGCCCCACTGCAGCTGTTCACAAGCATTGCTCCCTGGCTTAGAGTCTGTCGATGGAGCCAGGGTACAGGGAGCATCGTCAGCTGAGAACACCAGTGACTTGACAAAGACTCTGAAACACACGGAAAAACCTAAGGTGAGTTCTTGTTTCAAAGCCAAGCAGCATAGGTCTCAAACTGTACAACCCAGGGAGAGATGTGTGGATGGGGAAGCCTTACAGGTTTGTTTACCCACTTCTTTATATATTTGTGTATATTTGTATGTGTATATACATACAGGGACAAAACATTTGCTAAGTCAAATGCCTCACCAGTTGACAAGCAGTCCCTGAAGTAAGATGAACACTATTTAAAGGTGCTTTCAAATAAATACTTTTTTCTGTATTTCAGGACTGAGAAGTCAATGCTGCTTTTTCAATGGTCTTGATTTTGTGGGCGAATAAAGAACACGCTTTAAGCAGCTACTCTAACTTCTGTGTTTTTCTGCTTTTGCTGAACCCTGGTTCTGACATTGCTCTGTTGTGCAGGTCACGGACCTGTGAACCTTTTAGTATGAGTATATAACAGACATCCCTGCAAATAGATGATGGGATTGTTTGTGTGATGGGAGAAAATGCTCCAGCAGGCTATGAGACTGCTTTATCTGCTTGCTCTAGAAACCTGTATCTAGAGGTGAGGGCAATGATTTGTACGGATGCAGCTTAGAGAAATGATGACATCTTGTTATGTTCACACCTCTCACAAGATCTCTTGACAAGAAAATCTGTGAAACAATGTGTGTTGATTTGAAGCTTTGCTGTTACTCTCCATCTTCCAGCTCAGAACTGATTTCCCAAACAACAGATGTCTATTCTTTATTTTCATTTGTGCCAAGTGTTCCTCATCCTGGGTAGCCCGAGCTGGGCATGAATGTCAGAGCCACGGGTGGTCACCTGCAGGTCACCGTCCTTAGACATCAGTGTGTTTAGTTCTGGGAGGATCTCTTCAACATAGGTTTGAGATTGAGCTGACACAATTCATGGGGGGTGACTTTCATGCTGCTCATTTTTGCTGCTTGGGTGTTTGTCGTCTGGATTACGAGAGCATGAGTTGGGCACCTTTCCCCACCTCTGTGCCTGTTTTTAAGTTTTGGAGTAAAAGCACTGGATCACAAGTGAGATAAGCTGAAAAACTGGCCCAGAGATACAGTCCAAAGTTAAGTGAGCTCCTTACAGGGCAAGCCATGACTGTTTAACTACAGGAGGTAGCTGTAGCCTTCTTTGTCCCTCCCCAAAATAAGCACCGAGTGTGGTTTGGCTGCATCCAAGTTTCTGGTGATACTTTTCTATTCCTTCTCCCACATAAGGAGGAGTATATTTTGCATCCCTCAAGCACCAGATTTCCAGCTCTGTCTTGTCCTTCAGTGAAGGTACTAGTGAATAAGGTAGGAAAATACATCTCAGAGCAGTCGGTGGGTGTGTGCACAAATAAAACTCTGTGCTGCTCCATCTTGGCCATGCAGGAGTACAGATGTAAGGGGCAGAAACTCCCTTATTTCAAGTGGCAAAGGAAAAACATGCCAAGTGGAGCACAATCACTGAGCTGCCTGTCCATGGAGCAGGGGGAAAGAGGGGGGATTCAAGCAGTGAAACTAAGGGTGCTGTTCTGGGAGAAAGCAGAGATGTCTTGTTACAGCCAGAGAGCAAAGCAAGCTGTAACAGGAGGACTGTGAGACCACAGCGAGCTGCAGGACCGACCTGCCTGCAGCTAGGATGTGATGACATTTGTTATGTATTAACTGGTGGCACATGCTGTTAAAGTGAGTCAAGTCCAAATGAAATCTGTTGTTAAGGCTCAGCTGTGGTGTGTGTTTTCTAAACCATGGGGTGACTTCCTCTGCAGAAGGGTAGATAGAGATGCACCACTCCTCCTGAACAGCTCATATGGGACGTGAAGGCACGCTGCTGGCCCACGGTGATGTGTTTACTGCTTAGTCCCTGATTTTCTGCTCTGGGACCATCTTGGCTGGGTGTTAATTGCTGTTTAAATGCTGAATGATGGTCTGCATGGTGCAAAAGTGCAAACATGGCTATCCGAGTAAGTGAAGGGGAAGCTAAAAGCTCCTTCAGAAGAGCATCTAGGACAAGTGCCAGCTCACTTTCAGCCTTCCTGGATACCCTGGATGCGGTTGTGCTAAAGCTACTGCATCGAGCTTGTGCTTACAGGTACCTGGTTTTAGTCATCACCACGAGCACTGCAGGGCTGGCCAGTGATTTCCTCAGCAGCCTCACAACTCTGAAAACAGCGTGCCTGTCCTGCCCAAAATACAGTGATGCTGGAGTGAGTTTTGAATGACCCCCAAGTCAGCTTTCCCGGGGGTCTGATGAGCGTCCGTGTGCTGCACGCCACAAACCGTGTCAGTGTGTGCAGGCAGTGATGGAGCAACCGTGGGGATGCTGAGCACTTGCTTAACAACGTGTTCTGCAGCTGTAGTTGCAGCATGGGTGTGCAAAGCATTCTTGCTTCTCACAGCATGGCTTGGGACAGGTATTTGGATTCCACGCTTTTGAGTGTGGTTGTGCACCAGCCTTCTCTCTGCTGGGCAATCTGTGTTCCAAGGGATTGCAGGAGGCTGGGTCAAGCTTTCAGGGAATCTTTAACTTGCCAGCCATGCTAGAGCAGGTCTGCCAGGGGTAAAAAAATAAATATATATGTGTATATTTAAAAATCCACACCAAGAACAACTGTGCAATTCAATCACAGGTCATGCACAATTCTTGAAAGGGAGTGGGTTTCTTTTTTATGTTTTTTTTATTATTTTTTTAAAAGCCTGCAGCTTGCTGGTGGGGTCTGGAGATAATAATTTGCAAAAGAATCATGACTTACATGCCAACTGTTTTAAATACAAAGCTGTAAACAGTGTCAGTGTAGGAGGAGATGACTCTAGCTCTGCAAAAGAGACTAAGTAGGAGGGGTAAAATTGCAGGCAAGTTGAAATATTTTTGTTTTAAAGGGAATAAGGGGCCATGTTGGGTGCAAAGGATGAGTTTCACATTTTGAACTTGAATGGGTGCTCTGGTGGACAAGATCCGCTAAGCAAAGTCAAGAAGAAGAATGCAACAGTAACTGATCCATGAAAGGGATTGTATTTCCTTCTCTCCTCCAATGTATCTGTAGTTCATTGAATTGCAAACCTTGTTGCAGTACAGATATCAATAAAATGCATGTACATAATTAGAATTGTGAAGACAGGGGCTAAAAACTGTAAGTAAATCTATAACAGCAGCTGATTTTCTTGAATGAAAACACTGTAACCTGCTTAATCTGTTTTGGTATCAGTTTATTTTCCCTAATTTTCTAAAATCCCTTACTTGACAGGGAATCATAAGCTGTTGTAAAAATGTTTTAATCATCTCTCACTATGAGAACAGAAAGCACTTTTGCTTGTCTTGGTGCTTGCTGGAAGTGCATTAATGTATTATTCATCGTGGTGAGGTCATGTACACACTGAGCTGCTGTGAGTGTCTGCAGTAGAGAGTGGAGTTAATGATGTTTGCTGGAGCACATGGGGTAAGTCAGATGGACTTCCGCCTCCTCTCAAAAGGTCGGGCTGCTTTTCTGAGGTTTTTGTCTTCTGGTTTAACCCCAGGAGCTAAACATCTGTGGTGGTCTTGCTGATTTATTAGCAAGATCAGACAGGGAGTATTTTCTTTATTTTTTGTTAGTGGTGTTTGGGTTTTGTTACCATTAACTGACTTCTGCCAGGGTTAAATCTGCTAATGAACGCTCTAGGAGCAGAGAGGGCTTGTTAGCCTGTTGTCATATTCATTTTTAAGGCTGTCTAATATTGCCTTCTACAAAGTGGCCAAGGCATTAATGATATTTAGTCCTCGATTATTTTTAAATGAAACCATTAGAGAACCAAGTTCATTGTTTCTCCAAGTGTGCTGGTGTTTGTTCAGACTCTACAGGCGCAGAACTGGATGTAACTTGCTTATCTGATGCCAGGTTAGGAAACTCACAGTCATTTCAGTGCCCTAACCCGGACCCTGCTCCTGAGGAGCAGCAGATATGATAGTCTGCTGACTGCCAAGAAGATTGAGAGTCTTTGTGAAAGCCTTTGAGAGGCATTGTGGAGTGATTAGGTGGATCAATCACAGCAAGAGTGGGCTGGGAGAAATGCCATGCTGTAAAAACCTGAAAGTTAAACATGCTGCAATATTCAACTTCAAGTGCAACACCAGAGATGGATAAGGGGCTCTGCATGAAAAGTCACTCTGAAAACACTTGCAGGCTGGTCTCAGAAATCCAGAGTGAACCTGAAGACAGAAGCTGTGGTTTTGGACCAGGAAAATGATAGACTGCAGACGCTTGGACGATTCCCTCCTGAATCCAAAATACAGATAAAAATGGACCTGAGGTGTTGAGTTTGGGACAAAAGGCTCGAGTTGCTTGTTGAAAAATTTATCGAGGTGTTAAATGGATCACTTGCCACCATTCAGTCTATAGTGTGCTGAATTCAGTACGCTGTTCCCTGTGACCAGTGTGTCTGTACCTGTTAGTAGACTTCTGGCAAGCCTGGTACCAGTAAACCACCTCCAGAGCAGAGGAATCACCAACTGGGATCAGACACAGGTCCTGTGATGCAGGACCCTGCCTGTACTGGAGAAAAGCATGAGGAACTTGCATGATACAGATACAGGGTTAGTTCCCCTTAAGATGTTCACGTTTTAACTCTAAGGGGTCAGGTTGTTTTAAAAGCAATATTTTAGGTTGCTTCCAGAATGCATAACCTGTATCTATTACAAGTCCTGATGTTTTTACTTTCCTTGGTTCCTGTGACATTTGCTGGGTGTTTGGCTTCAACAACTCCGCTCTGCTGTCTTAGAGCACTGTATGAAAAAGCATTTCCTTAATTAGTTTCAGATTTGTTGCTTTCCATCTCCCTGTACTGTTCATAATGCATCATGTTGTTTTGTGCTTTTTTTGAATTTTGCTGCATTTTGTGCTAAGTCTTCACTCAGAATGCCATCCCAATCCTTTTGCAGGCTGTTTTTAAACAAGAAAATTGCACTTCTCTCACTAAAGAGTATTTAATTTTTCCTGTGGAGGTGCTTTGCTAGTGTGCTGTGATTACAGAGTATCTGTGATCTTACACTGGTGAAGCTTTCCTGGATTAGATTTCGCTTCAGCAAACAGAAAATCTGTGATTTATTTTTGAAATGGTGCATTCTGTTCCAGTCAAATTTTGCTCCCTGCTTCCCATTCTGCAGCTTTGTTTATCTTCTAACCACGCCGCAAGTATACAAGTGGACCAAATTATAAATTGCATAATGCTACGAGGACACTGGGACGTTCCTGGCTAAAATTTTTTTGTCTCCTTGCAGCCTTGCCCTTCATGTAGTACCACCCTTGCTCCCCACTGCGATGTCAGCATAGACGAAGGAGCTATCCAAAATGGTTGTCAGGATGAGCATAAAAACAGTACGAAGGTAATTTAAGTATTTATCACTTCCCTTCTTTTCCCTTAATTCTCCTCTTCAGTTAGCTTTCTCATTCTTGTATTGCTCTTCCTTCAATTCAAGCTCTTAAGCAGCAGAACTGATTTTGAGTAATTGTGTTGAAAATTTAGTTGAGCTCCCCCACCAAAATTTTCAAAATTATTAGTTGTTTTATGGGCCCAGTTTGATACTGAGAAGGACCTAAAGTTTGGACTCTTTAAATGATGCTGAAGCTACCCAAAGAAAGAGGCATAAACAACACTACCACGCTGTGGATCCCTTACACCAGCTGGCTGTGTGTCACCCAGCCACAAGTTACACCTGCGTGCTGCCAATGTTTTCTGCACCGTAGCTCTATGACAGTCACTGCTGTTGATGTGCACAGCTGAAATTCACAGCCTTTAAGTCAGTTTGCATCCTTTTTCTGACCGACAAATACAGCATCTTTCATATCCAGCATGCTGCTGCCAAGATTGCTTTCCTTGCCTGTTGCTTAGACATTCTCACTGGAACCACCTACTCCCTCTCCAGCACCAGGCATTGCCTATTTGTCGTCTTGTTCATGGCCTTTGTAGTCTCTCTGATCTGCCTGTCGCCTCTCACTCCTTCCTGAATATGGAGCTCCTGCCTAAATGCAGACTGCATACCAGTGCTCATCACCCCATTGTTATATTTTTGAATTGATTGTTATATTTTTTGAATATCTCATTCAGAGATAGCTGTCTTGTTCTTCACTCTCTCTTTGCAACTCTCCTCACATTTAGAACTAATGGAAAATCTTGCCAGCACTTGCTCTGCTGATGAGCTACTACCTTGATCTGTGTTTGTCCCTCTGCTCTCTGCCTGTATGTGACTTGTTGTCTCTTATGCTTAAATGGCAAGCTCAGAATCAGGAACTGCCTTACTGAAATGGTAGGTAACACAGCAGAGCATTTTCTGTGCCAGGCTTCCTAGGAAACCGCCTAAGACAAAAAATAAAATAATAATCTTTTCAGCTCTGAGGGAGGTAGAGCAGAGTGGCCAGCAGGTACTGGTCTCAGAACAGCATGAGATCTTTAAGAAAGAAAACACAGTGGGAGATATGCCCAGGCTGCCAAGATGGTATGCGTGAGATGCTTCTTCCCCAGGCTGCCTCTGCCCACGTGCCAGGGATCTCCAGGAACCGACTGCGAACAGAGATTTTTCCTTAGGTACCAACTGCCTCGTGGCATATGTTGTCTTCATCAGAATTATCCTTTGAGTTTCTTCCTACTACAGCTGTATTAGCTTCATGTGTGTTAATCAGCACATCATGTCACCTTGCTTAGAAGAGTTCTGGATTGTGCTGAATAAGATGTCTGTGATTTCACTGGAAGGAAGATGCTGGTGGAGACCAAATCACATGTCCTCGTTTGGTTTGGTTATTGCTAAGTCAAAAATGGGAGGAATTAAGTGACTGTCTGATAAGTCTGGGGTGCCTGGTTAACTGAAAACTTAAAGAGCAGCTACATGTACAAAGTTGCTGTGGGATTTGATTTCAAACTCTCTGTTGCAGTCTCAGCTTTCTTGGGAAGAAGAGCCATAAGCTCCCTCTACCCATGTCAGGAGCTGGTTCCCATCTTTAATGATGTTCATGATGCTAACCACATCCTTCATGGGTCCCCAACAGCCTCTGGAGCCTCCATCCCTTGATGAGAGGAAACTTTTGCATGGTGCCTCAAACCTCTGAGTGCTCAGAAAAGTCTGTGTAGCCTGTTGCCATCAGAAACTGCAGTAACATTATAGCCAACAACATTTAATAAATAGGGATTTTCTCCTTGCACACAAGCAGTTTCACACTCCAATCCCCTCCTGTTAAGATTAACAGAGTGGAGACAGCACAGGAAAACCTTGAGCTGACTGAAGGGGAGAATTTTCTTAGGGATTTGAGCCTTTGCCAAGGAGCTAAAGAGAAAAGGCCAAGAGAAGTCCATGCTGACCTTCTCTAAAAGAGCAGAAGTTCTCACTGCATTCTTCAGATGAACTTGAGGAACAGACAGGGAAAGCAAACAGTGCACAGGAGTCCATATCTCTTATTTCTGCTGCTCGTAGCAAAAACCATGTTCTCCTGTTTACTGTGTTTCAAGTCATCACATCTGCTGCAGGGGTGAGGGAAAGGAGGAAGAAAGGTGATAACTGACCTCAGGTTGTTCTGGGAAGTGCTCTGAGTAATTATAATCTTTAGCATAAATTCAAAACTCCCAAACAGTTGAAGACCCTTCACTTCTAGCAGCTTGTTGGACAGTTCTGTTTGGTTTACCTTCCTTAGCACACCTCATGGCAAAGTCAGCAAGGTTACCCTGGCACTGCAGTACGTTGAGTGCTCCACAGCTGTGTTCCCTCTGGGTGGGCGAGAACAACCTGTTGGACAAGCAGGAGGACCTGCTCTGAAGCTGCTGAATGTTTTCCCTTAAAAAATAAACTGGCAACCCTTCATATGAGAACCTCTTGTGCCTCTGGCTTACTAGGAGAGTGCCCTTCTGTCATATGCAAGTGTCTCTCCAGTCCAGGGGGTCTGGGTCAGCTTTTGCTGAGATAATGTGGTGCTAAAATCACCTTTCTCTTCTGTTGGTTATGTTCTTTAGCAAAACATTGGCAGCACACCAAGGTAACTACTAAATTTCCTATTCTGCTTTGTCAGCTGCTGTCACTGGGCTGGGAACACCTGCAAGCTGCCAAAACAACTGTTGTGAGTGGTAGAAGGGACTAGACTGGGAATCCTTCCATCTCCTGGCTCCCAGCGCGTGGCTGTAGGACTCACACCTCCATCGGGGCAGCCCGCAGGGTGGGGATCCTGTGTCCCTCCTGGCCAGAAGGAAGGGGAAGCACAGCCCACATTCCTCCTGCTTTTCCTGTAGCTTCAGGGAACCATTCCAACACACCTCATTATGACTTCAGCTTTTGAGGTCTTGGCAGTGGTAGGGAGTCAAGCCCAAGTACTTTTTGACTCTTCCCTGGACAAGGCAACGTTCTCCTGCTGCTCCATTAATCTGGTACCTTCATTGGTTGTGTCTGCACCTTTCATTGTACCTGCTTACATTCACATGCTTCATTTGCTTTACAGGATAGATGCATAAGAAGGTTGCATTAATTTTGCATGGACAGCCAGAAACCAGATATTTCTTAACTTTAAGTTGATTTTACAATCTAAGTAACATATTTCAGTGCATGGTTGGGGTGGTGATAATATTTATGGTATTTATTTCTGGTCACTGTGGTGGCATCCAAGAATAGTCTTCTGGAGGAGCTTGTCACTGCTGTGCTGACTGCTGTAAAGGCAGAAATGGAGAAACTTCTGTCATGAGTGGGTTTCAGGATGGGGATAAATGATACATGATAAATAAGACATGGAGGGGGGAGATGAATGTTCCAATATGCCAAGTTTGATACGTGTTTGCATTTGAAAATGATCCTGACAAGCTGCAGTTCATTTTCATTCTAACCATATTTAGTTGTCTAATTTTTTGGGAATTGCTTCAGTGCATATTGGCTTAGGTCAAAGAAAATGTAAAAGAAGGAACCTGAGGTTCCGTGAAAATAGAATAATTTTTGGTTACAAGTAATTTGTGTTCTCAAATGAAGGAAAGCAGAGTTAATAATACTGTGTACCTAATCTGTGTGCCAAGCTGGTGTCAGAATTTTAAAATGCAGTATTAATACAAAGGCAAAAGAAAACCAGAAAGAGGTATATCTTTGTGAAGAAAATTTAGTTTATTTTGCAGGGTCATTTTTTTGTAGGATGATGAGATGTGCAAAAGGGTAGGAGAAAGGAGGAAGCTCTCTCTGGGAAGGCAGCAGGGCTGTAGTGGTCAGTGGAAGGATCAGCAAGGACTGTCAGAGCAAGTTGTCTCGTGGCACAGTGTAAGTAGGTATTTTAAAAGCCTTTTAGAAGAGTCTTGACCTTAAGATGAGTGAATGAAATTTGGGCTCGTGGTTGTTCTTCATTGCCTGTGTGAAAATGTACTTTGCTTTCTGCTCCTTGGAAACTTGGTAAGTAAAAAGCAAGAAGAGGCCACCTGAATAGGCATGCACTTCCAGAGGTGTGAATGGTTTCCAGGCAGGTGGAGTTAAGTCTTTGATGTGATCAGGTAAAAAGCTCAGTGTGTTGAGATAAGAACTTCTTCCAACTTTTGCTCCATTAAATCTCTTTTGTCTACTTTCTCAACCACTCATGTTCCCCATGTGTGTTTTGCTTTCTGTTGTTCAGGCTCCAGGAGGACACAGTCCAAAGACTCAGAATGGACTTTTGAGTCCTCCACAGGAAGAGAAGCTCAGCAATAGTCAAACCTCGCTTTATGAAATGTTGCAAGAGAAAGGAAGATGGGGTGGAGTGAGCCTGGATCAATCAGCTCTTCTTCCTTTGAGGTTCAAAAACATCAGAGAAAAGACAGATGCTCACTTTGTGGATGTGATTAAAGAAGACAGGTAAGGAAAATGAAGCTGTACAATGTAAAATTTTACAAAGGCAAGGAGATGGTAACAGGGGTCTCATCTTCAATCTGTACTTCTGTGCTTTTTGTCAATAATTATTCTTAACATATAACATGTCATATGTTTAAAACTTACTTTGGGCAGAGGAAAATATGTTCTCCAAAATTCAGCAGCGTGTGATTTTTGTAAACACACAACCACATCTCCCTTATTATAGCAGTGACTCTACTGGATCAACTAACAGATAACTTGGGTTTGTTATTATTTATGGCTATTCTTATTTTTGCTTCACTGCTTCCACTCAGATTAGGGGTATTTTATCTAAATATCCTTGAAACTGTGTGCTTGCACAGACTCCAGGCTGCTTGGAACAGGGACAGTGTCGTCTTAACTGAAAACATGACTGAAGCAGGGAGAAGTGAGTGGGAGGCACACCAGTCCTTCTCCAGTATCTTCTCTAGATTTTTCAGATTATCTTTCTCCTGTGCCCAACTTCAATTAAAATTTAGGTTCTTTTTTTTTTTTTTCTCCTCTGTGTGTGGCCTGTCATTAGTGGCTGAGAATAGGTGTTTAGCTGATGTTTTCAAATATTAGAACACAGAAGGATTGGGGAAGTCCAAAAGTTGGCAGAAATCAGCACAAACAAATTAGATTTTTGTTTGAAATGTAACGAGCATCTGCAAATTTTAAGTTATAGAAGTAGCTTAATTTTTTCCATTGGTTTGCTGAAAGTACCTTGCTCAGTCTCTTGTGTTCCTGGAGCTTTCCTCCTCCGCTTACAAAATGGATAATTCTTTCTGATTTGGAAAAAGGAAAAAGTAGGACCGTGACGTGACATCAGCCAAAGCCTAGCTTTTGCTTTTTTTTTTTGGTCTCATTTAGATATCATCATCACCATATTAAGTGGGCCATTTCTTGTTGCCAGGGAAACTTCTCTGCTGAGTTCAGTTCATGTAAACATAACTTTCCAAAAATAATCTTCTGATTAATTAGGTCTGTGCAAAATGGTTTAAGCCTACCGTTCTACATTAATCCTTTTGAACGTTTCTCAATACGAAGTTATATGTAACAAGTAATTTAAAAACCATTCTTCATCCCCTACTGTAAAACATAATCATAATAACATAATATCACCCAGCTACGGTGATAAGGTGCAAGAATTAATCATGAAGGCTTCCTGTGCAGGTGGGAAGGGTTAGGTGTATGCTAGGGAGGATTCGGGAGCCTGGACGCTGTGTTAGGAAGCTGCTGAGGGATAGCTAGGAGGAAATGCTGGACACTGCTAATATTTTTCATTTCCCAGCATCTTTTCTAGAGTCCAGGTGTGTGGCTGAGGGTTTCATCAGTGGTCGTTGGTCTCTCTGCATGCTGAGATTTCACCTCAGAGCTGATACCTCAGCACAGCTCCAGTTGTCTTTAAAAATAGTAAAGCCAGTGTTAGTGTGGCCTCTTTATGTTACTGCATTGTACAAGAATCCTTTTCATAGAAGTTTTCAGTTCGTATCTTACAACTTGATTAGTGTATAGTCTATTAGTTTGAGTCTGACTTTACTACAGCTACTATAATTCATTCATTGCAATCTGCATGTTACTGTCTTTTAAAGAAAACTGTAGTGTAAGAGTACAAAATGTGTAAACTTAATTTCATTGGGGATACCCTCAAAGGATTCTCTCTTTTTAGATTTTAGTTTCCAAGAAATATTACATATTCTTAGGTTATAAACCTTTTGAAGTACAAGAAGCAAGTACCCATGCACTAATCAGGACAGCACTTAGAAATGATCTCGTTAGACTTACAGAGCAGAGTCCCAGGGAAATATGAAGCTCCCCCAGAAGTGAGGTTCTGTGCAGCCCTTCACCCCCTCCTTGGGTCGGTTTCCTGTTTAAATACTTTAAAAATGTGTTTGTTTCTTTCATCTCCCACTTCCCAGTCTCGCTTGACTCAGGGAAAACAGAAATTACTTGTGCTGGGAAGGCCCAGGGCCTCCTGGGAAGCAGATTATGTACTTGACTGTGTTTAGTCAACTAAACTGGGATCTTCCTTTTTGAGACAGACAGCTATTGAGATGGAGCAGGGCTGGTGCAGTGTGGCTGGCTGACATCGGAAATGCTGCCTTTGCCCTGCTTTCATCCTGTTATACCTTCTGCTTCAGGCCACAGTGGCAAACTGGATTGTTCTTCCTACATCCTTAGACCGTTGCAGCTCCAGCCCATCACCATCATACTCTGCTGAGCTTCCCTGGAGGAAGAAAGTGATTTCAACAAGATTTTAAAAAACAAAAAAAGAAAAAAGGGAGGGGAAAAAAAGCTTGCATAATTGTTGTTATAAGATATTCATAGAAACATCTGAGAGACATGAGGGAGGGAAGACAGGAAAGAATGAAGGACAGAAGGGGGACTGCAGTGAATGTGTCCTCTCATTCCTTCAGAGTATCCTGATTTTTTTAATATATTGGCCAAGGCCAGAATGTTTAAAGGTTATAAAGTATCTGCCATATTTGTGGTTGAAGTCTTTGGTCTTCTCAAACTTCAGTCTAGGAATGTGTGTTTGGTTGGTCTTGCATCTCATCTTGTGCTGGGGAGCTTGTACTTCCAACACCCCTCTTTGCCAGGGGTCCAAAAATCCTCACCACCAGCACAAAGCAAAACCAACCAAACAAAAAGGGTTCAGGCACAGATGAGCTCTGTAGGACCTTTCAATTCTTCATCTGCTTGCAATTTGATCTCGCGTGCATCTGTCATTTTTGTTTAAGAGCTATCAACTGCAAAAGAACCCAATTGATTGTTGTTTGAGTGCCGCAGTTTTCAAGGTAGGAATCACCCTTAGAGTGGAGCTGCCCTGTTTCACGTTCTACAGCAGTTTTAAAATGTTAGTTCACTGTAAATAACAAGTGGAATTGTTTGCTTGAAAATGAAAGGAGGTTCATAGCAATGGCAGGTGTCCTGAAGCCTGAAGCTTCAGTGACAGGCTGTCCCAGCAATAAATGGCTGAAGCAGGTGTGACCTCTGCGTCCATCAGGCAGCTCTGTAAGCTGAGTCCGTTCAGCTCTTTGACACCTCTAGAGAAAGAAGAGGTTTGCAGACCAAGTGCCATAAATATCATTAGAAAACTTCTTTCATAAACCTCTTACAACTAATGTAAAACCCCCAAAATGTTGTATTTTTGCTCCAGAGGGTGGGAAACAGAAAGAACTTTTTAATGACTGGAGCCTCTTTAATGTTTGGGTTGATTTGGCTTCTTTTCTGCATCTGATGCTGGAAGAGAAGGTGAGGGAGTGCATAACCACCCTCTGATAGGTGCTGCCTCCTGGTTCCTTAGTCCTAGCGAGCTGGTTCCATGGTTTGTCAGTGCCTTTGTTGATGATCCTGGTGATTTCAACTCTTCTGTTTCAGCAGTAAATGTAAGCTATCGGTCTCCTCAGGTTCTGTTTCTTAGTGACATAGATCATTAGGGCAATGTTCCCAGCTGGGTTACTGCATTATTTTAGTGTCTTTGAAATAACAAGAAAGCACTGTTTTCTAAAATGAACAATGGGTTTTTTCCTAACATTTTATCACCTTTGTCATCCTTGGCTTGCTTTGAATGATTTCCACCTAAGACACAAATATCCTGCAGCCACGTGCCTCCTCAGGTTGTGCCTCTGCAGCAGCAATTAACCTTTACTGTTGGCTGGCTTACATTACATTTACTGGGCTCACCAGTGGTTATAGTTGTTAAGTTTCTGGAAGGACTTGTTAGTCTCTTCCTGAAAAATATAAGTTTGTGCTCTCATTTTTTTGGTAAAGTATTTCCTTTGAGTGAAGAAAAGCTACAGGAACTTGAAAGCCAAGCGCCAGCATCCCTGGAAGCAGAAACCACAGAGCAGGGGGCTCTGAGAGTTACAGCTGAACAAACTGATGTTTACTATGTCTTTTCTCTTCAGCCTCATGAAAGACTACTTCTTTAAACCACCTATTAACAAGCTGAGCCTGAACTTCCTGGACCAGGATTTGGAGATGGCCTACAGGACTAGCTATCAGGAAGAGGTGTGTTTCTCCTGGCGTTGATTTCCTTCTGTGATCTGTCTAAGCAACTGTCTGTTTTTAACACATTTCATTGCAGTTACTGACAAAGGTCATAAAATGTCAAACATGATTTATTGCTTGGTATTGCTGCCTCTGCAAGCGGTCTCCTTTCAGCTTACCTGTTGTGCACCATGCCTGGAGTCTAGTCCAACGTTTAGGCTGGAAATATATTTTCACAAGCCACCAAGATACACTAATTGCTTCTCACCTGCCTTTTCTCCATTTGCAGGTCAGTGTTTTAAGGCTTTAGACAGGCCAGAGAACCATGCTAAGGTGAAAGTAAAGCACCATATCCTACTTGCCTTCTCTTGAAATATCCTGACTTGGACAGTGGTAACTTTGAATTGGATTCTTGTTCATGTCATAACCTCATGGTTATTCCTGTGGAACACAAACCTGCTCTGAACTAAAATGTAGTGCAAATTCCCAAGTTCTGTAGGTGTGCTGCGTTCAGGAACAGGCAGTTCAGAACACTGTCATGGTAAGGAACAGCGAGTATATTGTAATGAACTTGGTGCCTTCTTCAGGATTCTGCACTGAGTGGAAAAAGTCCATAATTCCCTTGGGGGCTGGTAGTATCGCAGGCTTTCCACATTCCTGCCTGGTTGGTATGAACTAGGAAGGGGTTTAAAGTTTACATACAGTGACATTAGGTGTTGATGCTAACTGGGGCTGCATTTCCATTAGTTGCTGAAAAGTTGCTGCCAAAGGAAGGCAATTGCTCTCCCTTCCTTGTTCCTATTTCTCCCTCCTGCTTCTAATGGCTCTGGAGCTTATCAGGCTTCCCTGCTGTGAGCCAGTTCATTTTACTAGCCTAGCATAAAATATTCATGAAGTATGACCAGCAGGTCAAGGGAGGTGATCCTACCCCTCTACTCAGCTCTTGTGAGACCCCCCGTGCAGTCCAGTTCAGGGTCCAGTTCTGGGTTCCCCAACACTAGGAGAACACTGAGCTGTTGGAGAGAGTCCAGAGGAGGCCATGAAGTTGCTCAGGGAGCTGCAGCAGCTCTGCTCTGGGGACAGGCTGAGAGAGTTGGGGGGGTTCAGCCTGGCGAAGGGAAGGCTCTGGGAAGACCTTGGAGCACCTTTCAGTGCCTGGAGGGGCTCCAGGAGAGCTGGAGAGGGACTGGGGACAAGGGAGTGATGGGACGAGGGGGAATGGGTTCCAACTGCCAGAGGGGAGATGGAGATGGGATGTGAGGGAGAAATTGTTTGGTGTGAGGGTGGTGAGAGCCTGGCCCAGGGTGCCCAGAGAAGCTGTGGCTGCCCCTCCCTGGCAGTGTTGAAGGCCAGATTGGCTGAGGCTTGGAGCAACCTAGTCTGGTGGGAGGTGTCCTTGCAGGGAGTGGCACTGGGTGAGCTTTAAGGTTCCTTCCCACCCAAACCAGTCTGGGATTCTGTACTTTTCTCTTTGGGGCTTTTTCTTTTTCCATCCGGGTCTGTTTTCTACTGTATTGAACCAGCAGCTCACAGAGAGGCTGTGCCAGAGCCAGTGCAAGACAAGTGTCCAGCAGCAGGAAAGGGAATGGGTTCTTTCCTTTCAGTAGTGTTGAGCTGGTAGTTTGGATCATCCATCTGGTGGAATTGCGTCATGATAAATGTAGGTGTTGATTTCTTTTCTTCCCAGTAGGATTTCCTACATCTGAGGGCTGGCAAGATTTCTGCTTCTGCTGCTTCTTGCTTTCTGTTCATGGGCTGCTTTCTGTTCCCGGCAGAGCTGTCACATTGTCCTTAGCAATAGCCCCTATTTGCTTGTTTTCCAGTGTTTACAAATGAGACCTAATATTATATTTTTTTAATAAAGGGCAGCATAGTTGTGTTGCAGTTTAGTTTGTTCACTTTGTTCAGGAGCTCTGTATTCATCCTGTGGTGCTGTATTCTAGTGACATCTCTCTGAATGAAGCTCATGTGGCAACAACAGGCAGAAACTTCTTGTGGGATACAGCCTGCAAAATTATACAAGCTATACAGAAATAGTAAACTAAATTCTTTCCAATGGAAAGGTCAGAAAGAGAAGTGAAGCAGTGATAGGTCAATCTGTATATGTTTGACTATTAATGTAGGAAATTCACAGAAGGAGCAGGAATGTGGTCTGTGCATTTTGTTAGTGGCAAGCTTCTAATTTGAAAATTATTATGTAAACCTCCCTGAAAATGGGACTCTTCCCTCTGTAATAGTAACTCTGCAGCATTGAGGCAAAACCTGTTAAAGCCTTAATATTAATGTAGCACTGATCCAAAACAACAACAAAAATCTTCTCTTGGGAGGGTGAAATGATTTGTCAGCACTGCTGGTTATTTAATTGCCTTGCAGTAAACTGTTGCTGAAGGTAGCTTCCAGCACCGCTGGATTCACCTCTAATTACCCCGTGCCAGCTGCATCCTCAGTCTGTGGTCGTTCTCTGTAAGCGACTCCACTTCCCAAGAGCTTGCTTAGCCTGTTCTTATTAGGAAATTAAGGCAATACTTAACACTGTGTGAACATCCTTAATGCTTTCACTTTAGGATACAGTGCTGCTTTCCTTAATTCAATTTACATGGCTTTCTGTGTGGACTAGCAGGATTGTGCTACAGTTCACATTAAAAGGTACCTGTGGCACTCAGTGATGCTCACGGAATATATTAGTTTGCAGAGAGGTACAAATGAGGAACAAGTTTATTTTCCCATATTGCTGAGTGCAGATAACATTCTAAGGAGCAGAAGAAATCTCCAATTAAACCAGAATACAAGACTAGTGTTCAAACTGGGCTACTTCATGGTGATACGGATAACATACGTTTTGTTTTTCCTTGGAACTTGCTCTCTGTGCTCCCTTGGGCAGATACAAGCACCTGCAAGACTGGGCTCATCTGAATGCTCCAGGATGCGGGGCCCATGATCTCGTTTTCAGCTGGACTGGCCAAAGTAGCACACAGCACAGCTGCACCAGCACTGGGGCCAGAAGGAGATGGGGTGGGAATGTGTGGTAAGGGGTTACAGAGGAACAGAACTGGGTGTCCTGGGCTCTGATGGGTTCAGATTACATAGCCTCCCGGTGGCTGCTTTTAATCTGGTCTGAAAGGGAGAAGTGAACTCTGCCACAGGAAAGTAACTGTTTCTGTAGAGTAATGTTCAAAAGGTTTTCTTAAAGAACCATTGAAACGAAAAGATTATTGTAAAATCTATTGTTATTCTAAATGAAAATCCTTGAAGAAAACTTCTTCTAGCTTTATCTTCTAGTAATTATGGGGTTTATGTTTCTTTTCACAGAATAGGCAATTTCATACACTTTATTTATATATTCTCTAAAAGTCACCCCAGATCCAGGGGCTGTGCTGCCAGTAGTTTTTTTGGACACAGATACATTCTTGGGGAACTGTGAGGAACATTGAACAACTACTTCTGCTTCTTGTTTCAAAACAGTGCTTATGTTGGATTAATGAAGTGGCAAAAAGTTCTGTGCTCCTTTATTTGATTTTGTGAGCTGCTCTTTATGGTACACTTGAATTCAGCAAAACAGCATTTATTCATTTTCATCCCTTCCTTCGATCCCTGTATTCCACACAGGTTATCAGGAATGCTCCAGTGAAGACATTTGCCAGTGCTACCTTCAGCTCGCTCCTGGATGTGTTCCTCTCCACCACAGTCTTCCTCATACTCTCTATCACCTGTTTCCTGAAACACGGGATGGTCGCGTCCCCTCCACCGTCTGCAGCAGTCGTGGTGTTCATCATTGCCATCCTGCTAGAGGTGCTGTCCCTTGTCATCTCAATTAGGTAAATAAAGCATAAGAAAGCCTGGAAATAGCAGTGAGAACTAAAATGGTGGCTGGCTTGGGAACATTTGGTTTGACAGCATCCTGGGAACTCGCTGGGACAGCCTGTAATATTTCAAGAAGTGTTAGTGAAGCTGAGAAGGTTTGCAGCAGATCTTGTGCAAAGAGAGGTCTAGCAGCAGAAACTGGAGGATCATAGAATCATAGAATCGTTATAGTTGGAAGAGACCTCCAGGGTCATCAAGTCCAACCTTTATCCCATCATATTCCTAACCATCAGACCATCAGACCATGGCCTCAAGTGCCTCATCAACCTGTTTTTTGAACACCCCCAGGGACGGTGACTCCACCACCTCCCTGGGCAGCCCATTCCAGTGCCCAACCACCCTCTCAGTAAAGAACTTATTCCTAATCTCCAACCTAAACTTCCCCTGACGTAACTTGAGGCCGTTTCCTCTCGTCCTGTCATCAGCAACTGGGGAGAAGAGAGAGAGCAACCCGGAAGAAGAGGAGAGAAAGGTGACTGTGATAGAGGCCGTGTAGAGAAACAGGACCTGCGTGCCGTGCCTGCCCCTGCTTTACTGTCCCTTGGGGTGCCACACACAGCTGGGTTTCTTCTCCCCTCACAGGGCTGTCAGAGTGAGGAGACTAAAACAGAAAACTCTTAACTGTCCTTCAAAAAAACCCCAACCCTACCTCTAAATTGCTATACCAAAGTGTGCCATTCTGGTGCTAAAACTGCAGTGATTTATCAGAAGTGCAAAGAGCAGTTCTCTGTTTGACACATAATTGGAGTGCAGCATTTCCCCGAGTCCTGGGCTGTGTCACAGTCAGCTGCTGCTCACAGGATGGTGGCTTCGTGGGACGGTGCTCAGCAGTGCCAGCCCCCACACTGCCTCTTTGCAGCCAGCAGAGAAGGAATTCTTACACATCCCTGCAACCCCTGTGCCTCTGCCTCTCCCGTGACCTTGGAGGTGAGGCTTGGCTGCAGATGCAGGTACCTGATACTTAGCAGTGACTTCTCATTCCTGACTTGTCCCCAGCCACCCAGAGGGTGTCTGCTCTGGACTTCCAGGATGGTTGCAGGCCTTACCCTGGCATTTAGAACCAGTCAGCGAGCTGCTGCTGTGTGGTTCCTGCGTAACCTGGGGTTTCCCCCAGGCACACTGGAGTTACCAGCACGTTCACGTGTAGCAGATTGCAGTTGTACATGCATCCAGTAAAGCTCATGCTCTCCTGGGTGTGTTACATGATTTACAGAGATACCACTTGTAACCTGTTATTAACCCAGATGATAGACCCAATAATAAGTTGTTTGCTTGTCCATACTTGTGCAAACAAGCTTATTCTGCCCTCCTCGGCCCCCGTTTTCGCTCAGTTCCTTCAGACCCAAGAGCATGTTGTAAGGGGGTAGGTGTGGAGATGTGTGTCCTTGCTTATAGTTCTGCAAATCTGTCAGGTATGTGTAAGTTCAAATGCTTTTGTAACTACAAGTTAGAAGCAATTCTGCTGTTGTTTCAAAAGAAACAAGAGATTGCAGTTTGCACTCTTAATTTTGACTTCTCAGGGTCAAGGTCAGAAATACTAAATTAGTACTTTAGTCCCTGCAGCAAGCTTGTGACTCAGTGTGCATATAAACGTGTGCAAGCATGTTCACATGAAAGCTGGCTTTTAGGAGTACAGAGGTGTCATTTATGAACAGTGGAAGTGCTTTTAAGGACAGTATTTCTTAGCAGGTGTGTTTGATAGTTGCAGTTTGCATAGCACAGTGGTTCTGGAGCTTTCAGAAAATCCAGAAATTAAGACATGTAGCAGGAGATGGTTGAACTGGTAGGACTGTCATCCCAGCGCATCCTAAACTGAAGTAACTGTTACTCTGCCCTCTCTCTTGTGCCTGAAATGCATTTTATCCTTTGCAGAACAGTTTCTGTATTCTCTCTTGGGTGGGGGGAAAGGTTTTTGGTCAGTTTAATGTGTCCAGGCAGCTCTTCCGTGGCACCAGACAGGAGGGCAGGAAGGCAGCAGGGAGCAGGTAGTGGCCATGACATTGAATCCTTGGATTTGTTCAGCTCTGAACTACTCAACCAGAACTTTGTAGAAGAGCTAGTTTCTGCTGTCCAGATATGTTTGGAGAAAAATTGTGCTTATTCACCTTGCAGGTACCTTAGCAAAATACTCCATGTTAGTATTTCTCAATTCATTATTATTCCCACTTGTTTTTCCAGTGCTACCTTGCATTTGCGTTTTCTTATTTGGACACATAAAAAAAGATTGCTATAATCTTAGAAATGTGTATATGTAGGTTCTGGAGTTGGTGGTTTATGGGTTTCTTAATGAGGAGGAAAATTCTTGTTTTCAATATGCTACCAATATAGTCAAGAATTGGTGAAGTGGTTTTGTCTTTCTGAGCCGTGTGCGGCTGAACAGAGGTTTAGTGTCATTGCAGTGCTACGTTGTTGAACATCCTGCTCTCAGGTAGTGAGCCTGGGCCATTACCAGGGTGAGTTTATGTGGCTTTATCGTGTTTTCATAGCACTGTTTGGTTTTGCCACTGACTTTTCTAATATTTTCATGAGACGATGTTGGCTTAAAGCCCAAATCTTCCTTTCTAAGCTGGCTTGCATGCCTCATTTAAAGTCAGATTTAAAAAGCAAGTGTTTCAAGATGACTCCTAAGTCTTAGAAATGTGTATTTTTAAATATTAATCCTTCTTTTATGCTTAATTCTGATTTGAGAAACAGGCTGAGAAACATCTCACATTGCAGAGAACAGGTGCAGCCGGCCATCAAAACTCCCATTGTCTCACCTGGCAGAGTAACACCAGATTTTCAATGAACACTGTAATGACAGCGTGCAGGACTGGCTTTATCCCACCAGGCACTTACAGGAGGCTTGGGCATGCAGGGAATACTGCAATTCCTGCTCAGCTGCTACGGGTGCAGGTGATCGGTGGTCACTTGCTGCATTCATTGGAGTCAAGGGGACCATTAATCTCAAAACCCCACAAATTCTCCTGGTTAGTTTGGAAAACAGGAATCACTGGATGGGGTCAGCGCTTGCTGCCCTTCCCTGCCCTCTGCCAAACCAGCAGGTGAGGAGTAAGGATATAGGCATCAACTCACCAGGTTATCCCTTGCTGCTGGAGCTCCTCTCCTGCAAGTGAGAGATGTGTTGCTCCTTTCTTTTGGTGGGAGAGAAGTGTCTGCAAATCACTCTGTAGTTACTCCACAGTTACAAGCAATTGATTCTCAGGAGCTTGCTACCATGGGCTCACATTTGTGATCTTTCCTCTACCAATGAGATATAATTCGTATTTGGCTGACCTCCAGTCATTGCGGCTAAGGTAACACTTCAGTAAATCTCTTCAAGTGCAGAACAGGATCTTCTCAGATCTGAGTAAATCTTACCTCAAAATAGGCTCATACTATACACCAAGAAAGAGCAGTCTTTGTAGATTAAAATCTCAGAAGCTTTCTGGTAGGTTTTCAGTTTTAAATGTAATGGCAATTGTGTGTTTGGGGGGACTTTTGTAAGAAAAGGTATCTGGATTGGCTTGGAGAACTTGTTTTGTTTTGAATTTATAATATATATTTACTTTATAATAAATACACAAAGTATGCTTTTGGGCCACTCCAGTCTCCACAACCTGAGGCACACACTTCTGCACAGTTGCCTTGAGCAGAAAGAAGAAAATTGTCTTTTTCCTCTTCAAATCCTCTTCCTAGTGAGGATTGTTCACTCTGACTGCTCGCTATGCACAGAAACGGTGCAGAACTTCCTGTGGAGAAATGTCATCCCAAATGACAATCACAGAATACCACCAAGATATCTTGAGGGAGGAGATTGGACTACAATGCTGGGCACCATCCCAGGATTTCAGGAAAAGGGATTATTTTAGGACCAGAAAATTCTTGCCTAAGTTTCTCATTGTATTTTCATTATCGTGATGTGAAACACCCTGCCTTTAAATCAGTCTAACTTCTAATTGAATCCAGGACTCAGCCTAGGAAACACTGACTTACAGCTCTGTGGCTGAGGGTTGGTCCAGCTGCAGGAGTGGGAGAGGAGAGCACTACTGCTGCCTGTACATTCAAACAAGTTAAAACTTAATCAGAAATGAGTCAAAACGAGTTAAAGTTCTAGAAGAGCAGAAGTCCCATGGTGCAAGGCTTACAAGGGAGAAGGATGTTTTGATTCCTCTGAAGTGTCTGATAATAAATTATTGGAGCATCTATAAATGAGGATCCCACTGTTATCACAAGTGCCACTCCAAAATTAATTGTATAAAGCTACGCGCGAAAAAAAGTGGTGCTTCATTTGTAAGCATGTGGAAGGTGTCATCTCCTGCTCTGTAAACGTAGTGCAAAGAATGTCCTTCTGCCCACTTGAAATGTGACTGCTTTGACTTTCAGGAGTTCAGTGGAAGTGTAAGAGGTCCTACAGTTCTGCTATTGTATAAAAGTACCTCGGGAAATGTCATTGAGCATACAGCAGCCTGTGAGATTTCCCATGGGATTCCTGGGAGTGCTTCTGCAGGAATGCAGGTGAAAGACACCTGCCCACTATTCTAGCTGTAAATACAGGATTTTGGTAACTAGATACTTTTGACATCTTGTTCTTGAGTGAAACTTGTTATAAATAAGTTTGGTTTTTTTAAAAAAAGTGTTGCTTTTGATAGCACCCTTCAGTGCAGGCTTCTGAGCACAGAGACAAGGCCAGGATAGTGGATATTTCAACGCGGTTCAGAAGAGTGAGAGGTGGGAGCAGCTCATAAGTATCTTCATGCATTCAAAAGCACCTTTCTAGAGGGCAAAAAAATATTTTCTGGACGAAGAAAGCAATCAAGTACAATCAAAACAGTAGAATGGGAATTGCTGTTGTCTGGTACTTCACCATCCCAGGGCTTGGTGAGGTGGCACCCATGGTGTGTCCATGGCAGAGACCCTGTGGCCAACAGATTGGATCTTCTTAAATGCCAATTGACCAGGGACAAAAATTATATTCTGCAGCCAGGGCTTAATGAGGCGCTTCTGTTCACAACATGACTGATGCAGAGTGTTGGTGCAAGGGAAAACAATGTATTCTCTTTGCCTTTATTTATTTCTAACATCTGCGACTTTGCTATTTAATATCCCACCAAATTGCTGCTATGCCAAAAGCTTTTGATTTGAACTATGGGAATTGATTTTAAACTGCCAGTAAACACAGAACTGATGGTAACATTCCCCATTAGCCATTAATCATTTATGTCAAAGTTACTAATTTGAAATCCAGCTTGTGTAAACATCTTGGATGCTTTAGTGTTTCAGCCCTGGTGAGCTCCCCACTGACATTGCATTATTTACTGATACTGCCCTGTAGCCATTAAATCTGTCTGCAGCTCTCAGTGCTCTCTGGATTTAGTGCACTTCTTCCTGCGATGGGAGGCTTGAGCTGTATTCACAGGCTTTCACTGTTTTGTGAAGGATGAGGTTTCGATCCTTTTAATTCCAGAGTGCAGAGAGCTGCCATAAACAGCGGACCGGAAAAAAAATCAATACAAGAAGGTAAACGTTATCAGGAGAAACGTGGCATTGGCCTGAAATCTGTGCTGTCTTGTTTGAAACATGCAGCTGCCTAAATAAAGAAGTGTCCTCATCACGGGATTAACTGATCGACTTCGCTGATGGGGTTGTTGCTGTGGTTCCCACAAGAGTTTGTCCTGACATGGAGGCTTGGCAAAAAAATAATTTAGAAAAAAAGCTTTCTGCACCACAGAGTCCCTCTTGTGTGGGTCAGGGTGAGACGTGAGCTGCACTGGGTGTCTGTCATGCTCTGCGTGCCACGGAACTGCTCTCTGTGCCAACCTGGATGAGAGCAGCAGGGAGGATGGGGCAAGTGTGGGCAGAGGTGTCCCTGGTGGGCCTGGGCCTTCTCCTGGGGATGGAGGTTGGCCCAGAGGTGCTCTGCCATGGAGCCCGGCTCAGTTTCCTTTCTCACTGTTCAGCTGTGTAAATGTTAATCCTGATTCGTAGGCTTTGGGAGAATTGAATTTTATTTTTAGAGGCATGAACTTGGGTGGCATTTTCAGGAGTACTCGATACTGGCTGGCTTGGCTACCACTGGGGTAGTTCTGCCGTTGGTGTTGGAGGCAGTTGAGTTAGGACAGTAGATAATGCTTCAGAAAACCCAATTCTTCCTCTATAGAGCTTTTTTTAAAATTTTGTTTTGCTGTATATGCAGTTTTTTAGTTTCTGTGCTTTGTTGGAGATTCCTTTTTAAGATGGAATAAAGCTGTAATTTTTGGTGTAAATGGAAGTCTATTAAACTGGGAACTAACAAATCTGTGAGCACCCTCTCGTGGAGTCCTGATGTACTACAGCGTCTTCCAGCCTGTTACCCCAAATCTGTCTTTCTCTATGCATCTAAGTACAATTTCCAGATTTTAACATACTAAATTAGAGAAGAGCTCTTAAAGATTAAAAAAACCTCTTGAGGTCACAATATTCACAGAAGTCTAGACCAGAGAATTAAAATATCATTCATAAACAGCACACATTTAAAGATGTGGAATAAGTGTCAAACTCACATAAAAAACTTTAAATTTATCGTGTTTTCTATCAGGCTTTTATCCAGTTAATACCTTGGATTTTAGACAACAGTGTTAAAAAATCAGTGGATGGGCTTTCTCTTCTAAGAGATGGGTAATGCAGAATAATTGGTGTAACTTTGGGAGATTGTGAATTTCATATTCAGTGTATGTTGTATTTATACTTTTTTTTTTTTTAGCTGTGAGCATCTCTGTCCCAAAAAATAGTAATTATTTGCTATCTGGGCTCTGCTGTAGCCCACTGTTATAGTGGCAGAATTTCCTGCTCAGACCCTCTTATAATTATGTACATCCACAGTGAAATGGCTTTGAGCTGTACGACGTTATTTTTTACATCTTCATAAAAATAATTAGAAGAGCAGCTGCAGTTTTTCTGGAGTGTCTAATGATTTTGAGCTTTAAAAAGGAAGTTATCCCGAGGATTTGTTTCCATAGATAAGTAACAGTTTTCCATGTACTGGAGCATTAAGCATCCTCTTACCTTTCCTTATTTGTTTTAACAATTAGAAATGCTCTCACTTAAGAAGCATCTCTGTTAAGCTGTTCTCTAGAGCTCTTCCACTTGGCTCCTTCAGCACTTCGCAGGTTTGGGCCATCATTTTAGCAGCAGCTTGAGGCAAGAACCGTTCCTTCCCTCATGCCTTGGCGGAGCCAACTGGGTTGCTAAGCTGGATCCCACCAGGCGAGCGGAGGAGCGTGCCAGCTGCCAGCTGGCCCCCGTCGTGCTCATCGCAACCGCTCCTCGGGCTCTGCTGCCTGCTGACATGCCAGCTCGCAGCCCACACGCTTCTTCCCCTTCCCTAATGAGAGGGAACTGAGTCTGGTTGCAGACGGGAACTTCTGTCGGGGTGGTTGGGACTGGGAGAGCTGGTTTTGGTCGCAGTATAACGTGAAGATGGTGTGGATTGGCATGACCCCTGGGTGACTGCTCTGTCAGCAGGGTTCACAGCACTGCCTTTCAAACATTTCTCATCTTACTTTCAGTGATTATTTTTTTTTAAACTTCTCAAAGCTTCCCCTCTCCCCACCCGCTTTAAGGCTAAATATTTATGAATGGAGGAAAGTCTTTCCTACACTTGCCATCCAAGTAAGTGAAATTTGGGGTTCAGTTTGTTTTTCCCGCTTGCTCTCCCTCCCTGTGCTCACAGCCCTTGCTGGAGCAAACCACGGGCCATCTTTCAGCAAAGGTGGGTTATTTCCCAAGATAACCAACAGGTGCTATGGCACATCATGTGCTGGGATTGCTCATACAGCCTAAATGAAGAGTTTGAAGTTATATTATTAGAGGTAAATTAGATGTATGAAATGATGCACTGAAGTTAATGCCTGGCTCTGTGATTTCATTTGTTCCAGAATGGCGTTCTTTCTGGAGGAGGTGATGACTTGCACCAAGCGTCTCCTGGAGGTGATATCTGGCTGGCTGCCTCGACATTTTTTCGGTGCAATCCTGGTTTCTCTCCCAGCTCTTGCAGTTTTTTCACACTTCACCTCTGATTTTGAAACAAATATACATGTAAGTTGTGGAACTCCATTTCATAATCTGTCATTTTGGATCTAACAAAGCTTGTTGCTTGCCTGCCGTCTTCCTTCACCTCCCTCGTGCTTTACATCTGTTTGATACAGATCTCTTTGAGGGGTAGGACTTTTGTGTATGAGGAAATGCCTGGTTTGTTATGTAAATACAGTCAGTTACTTATTTGAAAACTCACACAAAAGCGAAGGATACCTATAAATGCCTGCCTACATACATGCTTATTTTTTCTTAGACCAACCACTTCTGCAGGTGTTTATTCTAGATAATGCAAGTAGTGCATCTCAGGCTTTTCATTGCATTCATGCTGGATTTGATTTAGAGTTTGTCCTCGGAGATGCTGTGTGTGCTTAAAAACTTCACGTGTCCATCAGTGAATCTCAACAGCAAGAACAGTATTAGCAGTGGATGTTTCTTCTTTGCAGAGTTAGCTGGAGAAACTCAAAGGAGAGAGCTCTCGGTGCATAGAAATGGTTATACTGTGGGGGCTGTGGGAATGGTTAAAGGAATGCAATAGCTGTCTTCTGAAAAGGAACGGGAAGAAGTGGGCATATTTAGCCCAGCCGCAGAAAGGTCCACAGGGGATTTGGTGTCGCTAATAAAAACGTTCAGAAGAGGGAACAAGGGGCTAAATATTGAGGAGGGGGAAGAATAGTTTAATTTAAAGGTTAACTGTAGCATAAAATCAATGCTTAAAAACTCTTTGTGAATAGAATTCTGGAACCAGAGCTGAAAGTTTGTTTCTCTGCAAGTTTCTCTTTGGTAGCACAGTGTACCTTTGCAGGATCGTCAGGGAATTATGTTTCATAAGTCTCTTGCTATTTCAGGGCCCTGGGTGTAGGTAACAACCAGATCCTCATCATTCTTCCTATCACAGTTTATTACTGGGTGTTGGGAAGTGTTTGTTCCATGGGAATGTGTGGACCAGATGGCTTTTGGTCCTTCCCAATTTAAACATGTATTCCGTGGTTATCACAGTCACAGAGGAGTATATTTGATATTCTTTCACATCCCATGTTTAAAATCATTCTTCAGCTTTTACCTGTTGTGAATTTTAAGCTGTAATTTTTTTTTTCAGTTTAATGATGGTCTTCCTCCCTCACGACTACCAGTAAACTAATTGTAGGAATGTTATGCTCAGACTGAAGGGACCTGAAAACCTTCAAATCTCTCCAATCTATCCACTGATTTTTATAGCATCCCATTCATCACCATCCTTGATCATCTCTCCAAATGTTTAAAAATAATGTTTGGAAGAGCCATTTTATTAGTGCATTCTCGATACCTGTTCAGGTTGTTACTCTAGTGCCTCAGGCAGCAGCAGTAAGATGGTGTTCATTGCCAAACTGAGAATGAACTTTGCTTTCTTTCCTCTTGCAGGTCCTCCAGAGTCGTGGGGTTGTTGGCTCACTCTCCAAGAGATGTCCCAACTCGTCTTGTGCTCGGTGTTTCACCAATCATGGAGCTCTAGGAAATGGAATCAATCTATAGAGGGTCAGGTAAGTGTCATAGTTTACTATGACATGGTTTTGCAAAGTTTTTTTTTATTCATTTTATACCTTCCCTGGATATAAAATAACTAAAATCAAAATTAACAAAAACATCAATGAAAAAAAAAACTTTCCAAAGCCATGCATACATAGTAAAACACAGCACTGACTGACCCTCTATAGGCTGGCTTCATGCTGGGGCATCACTTGGAGTGAGAACCAGTGCTCTGCCACTTTAGGAGACCTGAAATGGGGGAAAAAAAGTAAGTTTAAGTTATGTTTTTTTTATGGACACTTCTGAAATTCCTTTTATCCATTTTTGAGTCATTTAAAAAAGCAACAACTGTGCTGGTGGTTTAAAAATGGTAAATTATGTAAGGTTTTTTTCCCATACACTGTGTCTACTTTGAATCACATGCTTATTTGTTATGCTACAGTATTGCTAATCTGCACTCTCTGCACTTCAGCTATAAAGGAAATTGAAAATGAGAGAGAAAAGGAGAGGATGATCATTTGGTACTGTAAAATTCAGTATATAGCTAGAACAGAACTCCACAATGCAGTTGTGAAGTCTCTGTTTTAGCTCGGATGGTCATGAATACTCTTGATAAACTCAAAAATTGTGTGTCAGCTTGAGAGTTTTGACCACTCGAAGATTTTATCTCGGGGAAATGAAGGCATTCTGGGGAATAGCTCCATCCTGCCCTTCCTTTTCTTTATCCAGTAAAGATGGGAAAAAGGAAAGATTTTTGAGATAGGGCATTTGGAACAGAAAACCCCAAATTGTCCTGGTTGGGTGACATTTTTGAGGGTGAATGCATGCCACATTTTCAATGCAGTGGAATTTTGACATTCAGTTTAGAACAGAGAGGTTCCAACCCCAGCAGCTGAGAGGAGGTTACCATCAATATTCACCTTTTTTTTTTTCCTTTTTTTTTTTTCCAATAAGAAGAGGCACTGAGCTTTTTGCAAAGGTAAGCTGAAGGTATTGAAAGTTGCTGAAATAATGGTTGTGTCCTGCAGTAACACAAAACTCCATCTAGGGAAAATGGTGCCAAACTACCCATGCTAAAAGTCTTCTTGCTCTTTGAAGGGAAGACCTCCATCTTCAAGTGCTGCTACAGACGCTCTAAGGCATTCCTTACTGTGCATATAATACAGAGGAAATTAAAGCCTTCTCTTTCATGTCACATTCTTTAATTTACACTGGCATTTATGTGCAGGAGGACTCCAGTCAGCAAGAGGAGGCTAACCCACGCTCTCTCTCTCTGTTGCAGTACACCATGTTCATGTGTTGCGCGATTCTGATCACCATTGTGCAGTACTGTAACTTCTGCCAGCTTAGCTCCTGGATGAGATCTCTGCTGGCAACCGTAGTAGGAGCAGTGCTTCTCGTTCTGCTCTACATCTCTTTGTGTCCAGACAGGTGAGCATCACACCTTAGCACTCACAGACTGTGTTTTAGGTGAACAAAGTTGGTTTTCTCCTCCAGTGAAGTGAGGGTCTAATGCATGGGATTTCAGTATCTGCCATGGCTTTTTCCAGCATCTCAAACTTAATAATCATTTCATTTGGGAAGAGTTCTGCATTTTTTGAAAGATTTCAGGACAATATCTGAGGGGCCCTTTCCTGTAATCCTTGTTGAAATGACACTCTCTCCTCCACTGATGTGTTTCTAGGGCACACGTATGCTTACCAGACCCATAGAATTGCCTTTCACTGTTTGTTGTTTGAAAATCTGTTTTATTAAGGAATTTCTGCAGCATTTGGTGATGCCAGAGAGCCCAGTTGTTCCCCCACAGTCCTCTGGATTTATTTTTGCATTTAGGAACCATGTAAATTTCTTCCACCTCCCTCCCTGAGGAGTTTTCCACTGTGGAAGGCAGATGCTTAGACTTAATAGGAGTCTAACACCCTGTTTCCTTTCTCACTTTACTGCCTTTTCAGAGGATGCTGCAGGACAGTTAACCAGAGGAATCAAGTTAATGCAGTTTTTCCTCTGATAAGCAATTTTCCTCATAGTAGAACTTGTTTGAGCATTCTTCTGTCTTCTTGCCAGGAGAGTCAAGGGAGTCCTCCAGCCACCCATTCCTATTGTCAAAATGTTATAAGAAACTTGCACTTCTCAGTGGCTTAAGAAACATCATAGCCTTTGGCACTCTTAACACAGTGTGGACTTTGCAAGGACTTCTTAGGCTAGGTTATTTTAGTTCCTATTGAAAGCCCTTCCTTTTACCCTTCTTCTTTTACCATGCTGAACCATATGGTGAAAAAACCCTGAAACAAACAAAAAAGGGCTTGCAGATACATGCTTTGTGTATTTAGCTTTTAATCCCCTCTTCAGGTAGCTTCAGTGGTCTCTTTTGATCTAGTTTATATAAAAAAAGACAGGAAGAATAAAAGTCACCCCTTAACACCCATTTGCATCTGTCACTTAGAAGTGGTTATAAGAGTTGTAGGAAAACAGGGTAAACTTGGTAAAAAAATAACCTGGAGCTGGAGTCAGTTAACAAGTGGTTTCTAGATCATATTAGGCTAAAGAAAAATCCCTTTCTTGTCTCTCTGCAGAGCATTCAGGCAAGGAGTGCAGGACAGTTCTGTCTAGTGTTGGTGGAGGGGTGGAGGGCTCAGTTTCTGGATGCTTCACCTTTCTCATCTTTGATTTGTCCCTTGGGTTTTAGTTGTCCAGCTTACCTAACATCATCTCTCCTCCAGCACACTAAGTGACCCTCTCCCAGTAAGAAAGCTGACTTTACACCCATTTTCCCTTGCAACACTGACACTCACTGTCCAACCACCAGCTCCACCGAGAAGTTCACCCCAGGTTTAGTTTTTCAGGGTAGTTAGTGAAGATCAATCCCTTGATGCCATTCCTTGACTCCCTGGCTACTTTTCCATAGTTCCCCTGGAGCAGAACTTTTCCAGCTCACTAGGCTACGTGTGTGCTGGCGTGTCTGCATGGAGCTGGCGTGGCATGACTGGGTGCTGGTTCACAGCAGAGTCTTTTAAAATAGGATAATACAATGTATTTATAGTACCAAAAAATCTTCATACAAAGGCAGGCAGTGAAGCCAAAGCATGGAATAGGTATCCTAGTGATTGACATCCCCTTCCATGCATCTGTGTCAAGGACATTTTGTCGCAGAAGAAAATCAGGAGGTTTGGTGGCATAATTGTAACTCCTAATTCCTTATTAAAAGACAAAATTTCAGGGCAAATTATACATGTGATTACTAAACCAGCTTGCACATAAGCTCAGTGTTAAAACATTGCGCAGAAAGAATGACACAGAATTTGGGATTTTCCCTGCAGCTGAACTTTATTCAGGGACTGGGAGAGGCTGTTCCTAAGCAGAGAGGTGGAGGCCTAGCTGCTGTATCAGTTCAGCACCAGCTTCTGTTGACTGCCAGAGGGGTGGTATGAATGTTAAAGAAACATTATCTTAAGAAACATTGCTAATGGTAGCCTATTTTCACCTGTGGTTTGAATAGCCATGACCTTTAATGGGCACAGTGCAGGATTCATGGAATATGCTGTTATTTCATCTTTTAAAAATAAATATTTAAAGTACTAGATAGAGCTGTTTGACTGCCAATCTGAAAAAGTGACTTACAGAATTGATCACCAACAAAAAAAATACAGGTTGAATTACTGAGACCCATAACTTCTGTTTGCCTGAATTGATAATACCTTTTTTTTGTTCCTCTCTTACTAGTCTGGATAATGTTTTTTGTCACAGTGGTAATTGCAGCTTTGTATCCATCACGGGCAAATCCATTCTGCAGATTTCTTCACTTTTTTTTCCCCAAAAGGTAGCTAATCTTGAGAGTCGGAGTAATTGATTGTGGTAGGGAAACTGTAATGCAAGTAAACACAGAAACTGCTGGAGCTACTTAATGATTTTCTGTAACAGCATTTTCAAACATGGACCCTACACTTGTTTGAGGGGTTTTTGTTTTAGGTTCTCTGGGGGTTGGTTTTTTGTCTGCTTTTTTTAAAAAATGTTTATATCATGTGGTCAGATAAGATGAAGGCATAACTGGGTTTTAGAGTTCTGAAATTGCTTTTCCACATTTCCAAGGTAAGATTGGATTGGTGTCCAGGCAGCATCTTGACTGTGTTATCATCAGTTACCCTTCAGGGATGTTTGCATCTCTGTGTCTGACTGGTTGCTTCTTCCAAGCAGAAAGAGCAGATAAGTCGCATTCAAACCAAGTTTGTCTGAGGCTGACCAAGCGTGCCGTGCAATTGTTGATCTTATGGTCTACATAACAGAAAAGTTTTAAATGCTGACTGAAATTTTGGCAGGATGCTTTGGTTATTGTGTGAACTTTCCTTCTGATATCAATGATTTTTTATTTCAGCTCCGTGGACACTTTTCATCTGGATTTGGCACAGAACTTAAGGTAAGCTTTATGCAAAATGACCATCTTTATGTTTGGGGATGGAAACATTTTCAGTTAATTCTATGTAGCAAAGCTTTGCATCCACAGTGATACAGCTGGGGATTCAACAAGTTGGTTCAGCAAGTTATGTTTAAGCTCCTTTGTATGTAATTTCCTTTACAGAGGGCTTGGGTATGACCAAAAATCATCAGAGAGGTGATCCTGCAGTTAGAGTTGTGTGATGCTGTTTTCTTTTTCAGTTTGATTTCTGGGAAATAGAACCATGGAGGAGCTATATAAACCAGCATCTGTTTTTCTAGTAGTAGCAGGTTTTAAAGCAATATCTGTACATCATGAGCTACTTGTTTGATTCCCTGGGTTGATGTGCACCATTCAGGAGTGTGCTGAGTTGGATGCTCTCCACAGCTGGCCAGGTGAAAATTCCCTCTGGTGGAGAACTTCAGCTGGAAAAGCTGTGTGGGAAGCCAGCTGCCCTGACTGGCATGGAGACATGCTGGCCGTGAGGGCCTGAGTGCTGTCTGCAGAATAGCAAGTCATATCATTGAGAGCAAAGCACTTTAAAAAAGAGTTCTAAACAAAAATATTTTCCTGGTTTATTAAAGCCCCTTATAAATCGACACATTAAAGATTTACTTTAATTACATCGGTGCTGAATTTCTCATGGTTTTATTGCAAGCTTTGCAATCCCATTTCTGAAGTGTTTTCACTAGGTTTTGGCATTAGAAAAGTATGTATTTGCTGGTCTCAAATTTGGGGGCAATACTGGGGCGATATTGTACTTGATTGAACTAATGACCCTGTGAATATATGACTTATTCATCTGAAGTGTGTATGCAGGAGGATGCTGCTTTTACTGGGAGCATGTATCAAAACAAAATTATGTTTTAAAAATGTCAAATTCAGGAATGTTGTGGTACAGAGAGATGGTAACTATGCTTTCGTGTTACATATTTGTTCCCCAAGTAGTTAGCACTTAGTACAGTGATTATTTTATTTTTTTTTCATGGGTTTTCCTGTTTGTATGTATTTGATTCATGAAAGATAACTTCATTTTCATAACAGAATTTCATGTCACTAAAGCCAGAACAGATAGTTAAAGCCAAAAGAACAGAGGTGGCTTGATATTATTTTTTTTTTTGTAAGCTAAAACACTGAAGGGAACTTGCTCAAAGTTCAATGTATGAAATACTAAAACATGGGATCACTGAAAGTAATGCCTGAGTTTGGATCTTTAGTGATTTATTACTAGTTTGTGAAATCAAACCTTTTGTGCTCCTCAGAATTACCAATGTCTTGCCCAGCATTGACAGCAGCTTAGCAGGCTCCTGACCAGCTGCTAATCACTAATAAATAATTCATTCAGCCTTGAATAATTGATAACCGACTCTTCTGTTCAGTGACTGTCTCTACATCATCATTTATTAGAAATATGTCAAAAAGTATCTATCAAGCATTGTTTGCATGCAAATGTTTTTCTTCCAGAAATGCAGCATATAACTTCTAACTCATGACAATGAAGGTAGGGGTGGGTAAGGCGCCAAACCACGCAGCTGATGTTACTGCAAGCAGGCGTGGAGCAAATCCTCGCCTGGGATTTAAATACCAAATAAGGCAGTGACCAAAATATCTGGCTCATTAAACATTTCTAAACTTCATTTTAAACTTTTTACTTTATTATGACAAGTACTAAACCTGTATTTTGTCTGTCACTCCTTCATTTGGAGAAGGAACGCAGGTGTATTGTGCCTGAGTTCACACTATCTAGCGCTGACAGTTGGTCACTGTCTCTGTCTTCACACAGGAATTGTATCAGTCCAGCATGATCTTTGTTAACAGTCCAGGCTCCACTGGTCTGAAGCTGCCCAAACCTAAAAATTGACATAATGCTTCTAGGTGCAAAAGTTAAAAACTAGTCAATCCTTTTCTGTTTCTACCATTAATTTGCAACAGATTTTGCCTTCTCTTTTCAGGGCTCTTTCCATGTACATGGCTGTATACCACAGAGTTCTGTGCAAACAGAATTTCCCCCTTTTTCTGGTGGTGGACTAATAAAAAGTTGAAACTCCCTTATCCTAACAAACTTTTTTGCGGTTCCTTTCTCAAATAAATAAATAAATAAATAAACAAATAAGTTTCCTTGCTCGCCCCAGTCAGCACAAAAGCTTTTCCTGCTTTGTGAGTGACCCAAACAAACTGATACGTTTTGCATGCCTTTAATAGGGTTATTCCCTTCTCTTGATCAAGCATTGAGATAATTGCTAATGTTGCATGGGAAGAGAGATACTGGTAATGGCAATGAATTCTTGGTACAAAGTTCATCTCTGCACTGTCCACGCTGTGCTCAGTAAATCAGGATATGGAACTTGCCTTGTTTTTCAGACAGACCAGTTCTTCAGCCCAAAAGAGATGCGACCGTAAACTTTGTCTTTTAAGCAGGAAATATTTCTCGGGTTCCTTCATTTCTTACCTTGGAGCAGGTAGGGTGGTCATTTGCCAGTTTGTGACTGCTCAAGGAGGGACAGTGATGGGCCACTCAAGGTGGAAGACTAAAATGGCTTGATGGTAGTGGGGGATTTATATGCATCCACTATACGTTCGTCATCGAAAGCAACAGTGTGATTTCCCCTTTCCACACTGTTCTGCCATTGCATTCTTTTTTAACATTTAGCAGGCATGCATCCTCTTTAAATATAGCAAGGTAGCCAAATCCAAACATAGGTTACTGGCTCAGAAGCGAAATGGCTTTCCAGAAATCTTTATAAGTGGAAAGCAGTTATCTTTATGATTTGTGATCAAGCCAAAGGAGATTCTATCTCCGGAGCTCTCGCTTGTTCCATATTCAACGCACAGCCTGGATGAAGATGCCAAGTTAATAGTTAGGTGTCTGTGCCAGGAAGCACTTCACCAGTTTGAGTTAAAGGAACATTGTCAGCTTAAGATTTCAATTTGAATGATTTTTAGAATTAGTTTTCTGCTGCAGCACCTCACAAAAAGTAAACCTTAAACAGGTTTGGGAGGGTGTGATCCTTTCTGCTATAGGTGTGTGGGGCTCTTCTTCTTTTAATTTTAAAGGGTAGCTTCAGGTTGTCTTTGCTAACTGACTGCGTAAGATGATTTATAGTCCTGTGACCTGGTCGCTGTGACATCCAGAAATCTGATTTCCAAGTGAATAAGACATAATCATTCCCTCCTCCAGGCTGGCATCGTGGCATTTTGTGCTAATGCTTGTAGCAGTTGCATCGTGATCAAAAATGCCTGCTCTGGAAAAGATGCTGCACCTCGGTCTTTGAGATACTAACCCATTCTCTTATTAATGAAATCAGGTCAGCTTACGAGCAAGTCACTCATCTCACAGGCAGATCTGTAAGGTTGAACATCCACGTGGGAAACAAGGTCAGGCCAGCGCTCGAGGAGATGATTGAGAGCTTGCAGATGCCAGTACTTCAGGAGTGGTGAATGGGAGGCAGCAGCTTCTTCTTAAAAAGCCAATCTTGTGTTCAGCACGAGCTGCTTTTTGTAACGTAAAATTTGTGGTGCTTGCCTAATTCATTTAGGAGGCGTTAAAGTACTTTGAGGAGTATTTTGCACGATAAACTGTAAATAAAAAGCCTTTAACGACTTAGATAAATCCTGTGATAGGGATGTTTGATGTTACAGCAGATTATCTGGATCAAACTCGTACTCTCAAAGGAGCAACATGTCATTGCTCGGATCCACCAGCAGATCTCTTTCCCACAAGATATGGAAAATAATGAACAATTCTGAAAAGAACTTGAGTCCTGCTCCTTAACCGAGATTCATTCCTCACCTTCTCCAGCCTTATTTATTCTCTAAGATCTTTTCTCTTGCTTATGCTCCCATGAAACTGGGAGGTTGTTTTGCCTCCTGCAAAATAGGTGGCAAGGACTGGATTTCAGGAATTGTTACCGTTCTGGTCATTAACAACTTAGCCTTCGTCTTAGTCTCTGCCTTGTCTTTCTAGGGAGAAAATGAATAGGTTCGTAACAGAGATTCTGTTGAGAAAAGTAGTTGTAAGGGAGAAAGGAAGGAGTCTTAGTACAGCTACGCACCAGCAACTACAGGAACCTGATGGCAGGGACCTATTCTGTGAGGTGGGAGTTGTCTCCTCCTTTCATTCTTCCCTTGTGGTTTTTTTTACTATCAAACGAATATACCTTCACTTCTCCTGGGAGAGATATGATATGGTTGAAAACAAAAGGAGTTTCCAACATGATATGCAGTCTTATCTTTAACCTGAAATTCAACCTATAAATTGTCTATTGTAAATGGTTTACTCACTGGAAACTTTTTCTCCTATAAGAGCTGATAAATACAAATGAAGACCATAGTTCACAGAAACGTCCTTAAAGATTGTGCACATTCATCTGTTTCACACCTGTGCTGTGTGTTTGCTTCATCACCCTTTCCAGTCAATCAGATACTTGAGGATGAACATTCAGGAAAAGAAACTGGGTCTGTCACACAGCTCAATTGCTAAAATGTCTGCTCAGACTTCAGAAGTGGAAGCCTGTCCCCCATGGACATAAAGAAACAAATTGAACTTAGAAATGTTTTCACGTGCTGCAGAAACCAATTTAGTCTTCTTTTCTTGAGCTGTTGCTAAAATTGTGCTTTGGGTTTTAATCTCCTTTGCTAACACACCTTCATAAGAGAAACACTGAGACACGGATCACTTTTCTGTTCTCAAGGCAAAAGGTTGATGTGATGCTTTCCATTATGAAACCATCTCTTAACTTGAGAAACTTCAGCATGTGTCTGCTCATATCAAGTCTTAAACTTTGACATGATTTTGTAGAAAAAATTGCAGTTAAGTGACTCCAGAAATCACTGCCTGCCAATCTGTCTGGGCTTAGACTTGGTTTCTAGGATTGCATAGGTGGTGTCTTCTCAGCTGAAATTGGTGTCTTTGCATCTGTCCAGAAAGCTGAGATTGTAGACCACAGATGTCTCCTTGGTAAGGGTGGTTTGGCACTGGAAGCATCCTCCATCAGTGCTTCATAATCTGTACAGGCAGTCGGCGAATTGTTGAAAGGATTGGAAATATTACTCTCAAGCTATGTGAGACGTGAATTTTTTTGTGTTTTTTTTTTAATCTTGGCACTTGGAGAAACTTTCTGTCTCCACCAGAAAAAGCTTCAGTGGTTATAACGTGCAAAAGATGTCAAGCCAGGGCTTCGTATTCTCCACATTCTCCGCTTTCATGCAGTTCTTCACAAAGTGTCTTGTACAGGGTTATCTTCTTCCAAAGCCTTCACGTATTAACATGAAAGGCACACTGCCAAGGTTACTGGTTTTTGATGAGGAAACGAGGGAAAGGCACTAGGAGGATAAAGCAGATGTTACTGAATATTGGAGGTAATACAGAAAAAGATAAAATCCAAGATAAAACTTACCCACACACCCCCTCCATGCAGATGTATGTGTGCACAGGTGTATCTAAACACTCACACAGGTGTTACTGAGCATTTTTATATACAGATTTACATGTAGTGCTTTTAGTTGTATATTTAGATGCAACAATAACTGTTTCCTTGCTGAAGTCCTTAAAGTAGGACTGGCATAAAGGCTGGGCAGTTTCCGTGTTGCTGAACCTCATGATACCACTTTAAGAAAGTACTCGGTAAGTTTAAGAATGAAATTAATTCTTCAGCATCCTTAACAGCAGAAAAATTATCAAAGCATATTTTATAGTTTAGTACATAACGTGCACTTCCTATGCTGCTCTTTCTAGCAGAGGATTTCTAGCTATGGAGCAGACACGGCAGTGCCCTAACTCTATGTTTTTAAATGCATCTTATGTGTTCTTTCCTCTCTTCTGCTTCCAGCTCCAGAAAAAGTCCGTGCAACAGTTCAGTGCCAAATGACACGAAGAGGCCAGCAGACCTGATCGGTCAGGAGGTGATTTTGGTTTCCTTCCTTCTGCTCCTCCTGGTGTGGTTTCTGAATCGAGAGTTTGAGGTCAGCTACCGTCTGCACTACCACGGAGATGTGGAAGCTGATCTTCATCGCACCAAAATTCAGAGCATGAGGGATCAAGCTGACTGGTTGCTGAGGAATATTATTCCATACCACGTGGCTGAGCAGTTGAAGGTTTCCCAGAGCTATTCCAAAAACCACGACAGCGGCGGCGTAATCTTTGCAAGTATTGTGAACTTCAGCGAGTTCTATGAAGAGAACTACGAAGGAGGCAAAGAGTGCTACCGAGTCCTGAATGAGTTGATTGGGGATTTCGATGAGCTGCTGAGCAAACCACATTACAGCAGCATTGAGAAAATCAAAACAATTGGGGCAACCTACATGGCTGCTTCGGGACTGAACACCTCGCAGTGTCAGGACAACAACCATCCCCATGGACATCTGCAGACCCTTTTTGAATTTGCCAAAGAAATGATGCAAGTGGTGGATGACTTCAACAACAACATGCTGTGGTTTAATTTTAAACTTCGGATTGGCTTTAACCACGGCCCCCTCACTGCTGGGGTCATCGGCACCACCAAGTTGTTGTATGACATCTGGGGTGACACTGTGAACATTGCTAGCAGAATGGACACCACTGGCGTCGAGTGTCGGATACAGGTGAGTGAGGAGAGCTACCGCATCCTAAACAAGATGGGGTATGACTTTGACTATAGGGGGACAGTCAATGTGAAGGGGAAAGGTCAGATGAAGACCTACCTTTACCCAAAATGCATGGACAATGGGATCGTGCCACATCACCAGTTGTCTATATCTCCAGACATTCGGGTTCAAGTGGATGGCAGCATTGGGCGATCTCCAACGGATGAGATTGCCAACCTGGTGCCTTCTGTACAGAATTCTGATAAGATAGCCCATGGCACAGAGAACTCGGAAACCAAGGACACCCTTCCTTCCGCCAAGAAGCTCCAGAAAGACGCAGCGAAAGCAGAGGAGAGGTGCCGGTTTGGCAAAGCTGCAGAGAAGACTGACTGTGAGGAAGCAGGAACTGAGGAGGCCAATGAACTGACAAAGCTAAATATCTCTAAGAGTGTATGATGCACTGTCAGAGTTGCATGAAGTGCTCTGTCAATAGAAACACACAGACATTTGCAATTGGCAGTTTTCTTTTTCAGGAGAGACCTTCTCAACACCTGGGTTGTACGTTTGTTTTCATTTCAGCGCCTGGTGCTGTGTGGATCACAGCTCCTCAGGACTTGTTTTCATCCATCTCTCTCCTCCATGCCCCAAATCACATCCCCAGCTCCCCAGCTCCCTGTGCAACCATCTTACAGCTGAGTAGAGGATATTAAGTGCCTTCAGACATACTCCATTGGACTCCCTGTCAAGGTACAGAGGCCCCAAGTGAAATCATAGCTTTGGGTATTTATCTAATTTTAAAGAAAAGAAAAGCTGTGGTTATATCATTTTTATTGTCATTTCTCACAAAACACTTTTTTTGGCTAATGCAACTCCTTGGGTTTTTTATATCTCTCTGAACAATGTTTTACTGTTATCAGACCTTTTGTATGTAAACACACAGACAAATGTGCATGTATCTACCATATGAGACTGACATAAAGTGCCAGTAACGTACCACAAAAGAATGTCTTGGCGAGGGGGTGACACAGTTTGACTTTGTGTTGGGCTGGAGGAGGAGTTCTGCAGTGGCTCAGTGTTTAGTTAGAGTAGGCTGAACAACTGCTCTAGTTTTATTCTCCTTTACCAGTGCTTTCTTCAACCTTAATGTGCCATCGTGTGCTTTGGATACACTTCTTTTCCATATAGCCAATGAGTTACTGATATGTGGGAATGGAATAAGGGTTTGGACATCACCAGCTCTCAGGACAGGTTTCCAGAAGCAGATGAGTGACCACGAGAGTGTTACAATTCAGGTCTTACGAGCCTAAAGTAGTTTCGTGTTACTCCATGCGCTAGCTGAACTTGCGAAGGTAGGTGAAGTCGGTGTCTTTAAGCTGGTCTGGTTTGAGAGAGAGAGAGAGAAAAGCAAAATAAATGTTTTGGGAATGCCTTTATTTATTTATTTATTTTATGCCTGTTTTCCTTTTGTTTGGGGGTTTTTGTGTGCGGAAGGGATCAGGAGCGATGAATTGTTAATTGGTTTCATATGAGTAATAAGAGGGTGTTTCAGCCTCGTTGAACTACCAACCACTGTGAGAACGTTACCTAGGCAATATTTGTTTCAAAGCTGGTGACACTTCCGAAGCCACCAAACGCAGTTGAGTATCCCAGCTTCCCTCTGTACTGAATCAATGGTGCTGCACAATGTTTTTCAGGATTTTTCCCAATGTTTTTCAGGATTTTTCCCTCCCCCTACACTGTGCTTTTGCAGCAGGGAATGGAACAGCACGCTCCCTGTGTGCCACTGAAAGCAGGAACAGGGAAAAGAGTCCTTTCTAGTGAGCTGAGAAGCACAATAATTTCCCAGTCCTGCAGGTGACTCTGTGCAGGTTCTGGGGACCAGAGACCTGCAGGAGCACAGGACCCTGTGTGCACAGAGGGAGTTGCAGGACGGGGCCTTACACTATACCAGTTTGCCCTCTGCATGCTTCCACCATCTTCACTTACATCTGATGCCCCACTTTGGATGATATTACTTATTCAGCTATTCCAGTTCAGCTAACTCCTTGCGACACCAAATAAAATGAAGGAATTTTCATGCCCAAATTAAGTTCCTTAGCCAGGGAGGAGCCGGTGCAATGCAATGCTGTGCTGTTTAATTCTTTCCGTCCGAACTAAAGTCAGAATATATTGATACTTCTTTTTATTCCCTATGTGATTCTTCGGGGTTGGGTAATAAATATCTACGTTGTGGAGTTCCTATTCAGCTATTTGAGATCCGTGTACCCTCCACAGTCAGCATGGAGCCCTTGAAGCCTTTTCAGACGCGAATCTGAGATCTCTGGGTCTCGGTTAGTTAAACAAGACTCTGCACACTGTTCTCACAAAAGCTGCGGTTTGTGCACATCCAAATTGCATTTGATAGGAAAGCTATTGAAAATTAATCTTACTTGCTCAATCTGCCAGCATACAAAAAAACCCATGGATACTCATCCCCATTCCCTTCTGTCCCTGCTTCTGTAGCCTGTTTGGGGGCTATTCCTGACAAGCAACAATGTAAGGTTCTTATCAGGGCACAGTTTTACAGCAGCCTTCCTTCTCCGTAGATTAAAACTATCCCCCTCCTGCCCCCCTGCCCAGAGTGGGAAAAACTTCCAACTTTCAGGTAGTACAATTCTGCAAATACCTCTTGCATCTGAAGAATGTATTCTTCAAGCCAGTTTTAGGGTTCTCCTTTCAGTTAAGCGTGTGTCAGTATTTCTTTTCTTACAGTAGAGGAGTTAATGTGGTCCAGAATTGTTTACATGCCTTCTAGTATTATATTAGTGTCTCAAAGTCGTTCAAATCTTTCTCCCTTTCACTTCTTTCTCCCAGTTTTATAGATGACTCTACCCAGCATTTCTCTCTCATTGGTGAGCTGTTTGCAATGGCAGAGGTCAGTCGAGACGTGCCGGCTTCCCTCTCGCGTGAGACACTGCACAATAACTAAAGCTCCACCAGCAGCAGCCCTGTATCCAGTGAGAGGTTTGCACCCTGTGATCAAACCTGAAAGGAGAAGGTGCTGGAGTAGGGCCCCGGACCCAGAGCACCTTCCTTCTTGTTGCAATGCACTGCAGAATACAAAAGCCTCATCCTCCAGCCTATAAAGTAAATAACACGCCCATGCTGTCGTGGTGGTGTGCTGCAGCAGCATTGTCCATTTTCTGGTAACATTAGAATACAAAAAAAATATATAGCAGGGTCTCTTTCTTTGTTGGCAGTTAGCAAATAAAATGACTGGGGACAGAAGTGTGAGTGGACTCTGAAGTCAAGGGCTGTTGTCTGCTCTGGGAGCTGCCGGCGACATTGCTCTGCCTTAACTCTGGAGCTGGGAAGAGTCATGACACGGTGAGTGCCTGGTGGTGCCTCTGCTTGCTCATTGCTACCAGGACAACAGCGAGCATTCAGCAACTGAGGCTGCAGGTCGTCTTCTGGAGGTTTGAAATCTCCTCTTTCATGCAGTGTAGTAACACAGTCAAGAAGCCAAGCTCTCAACACATGGTTTGCATAGTGAGATTTCCCCAGGCACGAGAAGATACCTGTGCTCTGTTGTAAACCAGTGGGAGCTGAACATTTACACCTTGGAAAAGACATCCCAGTGCTCGCAGAAATGACTCTGGAGGTGTTTGTAATGGCACTGCATAGCTCTGCATTCCTCTGCACTGTGACACGTGTGCACTTGGGGGAGGCCACAATCAAAGTTCATTTCATTGCAATATCTGTTGTGCTTGTTCTGCCAGTGCCAGCGCAGTCTGAGTGCAGCGTCACAGTTGAGGAGTTGGCCGGGTACCTGGCAGTGTGTTCTGTGAGTGTAGTCGGTGCATTGCTGCACTTCCCATTTATAGGGTGTTTTAATGGTGATAATTTAAAAATTACCTGGGGGCCGGGGGAAGATTGCTGAGTATTTTCTAGCCCTGCGTTGCCTTCTGCCACATTTCATTCGCAGGAGCTGCTCTAGAGCGTAGTGAGGAATATGCTGAATATTTTCTGCAGTGTCATCTTAACCTGCTGCTAACACAAAAATGCTTATTTTTCTCCCAGCTACTTCCATGAGACAGATTTCTCATTCAAAACCAAGTAAACGGCATTCCCCTTGATTTGCCTCTGGCATTTGTGATTTTGAGAACAGATTTCCCTGTTATTTCCCAGGATTTGGGGCTGTTCCCCTTTGCTGGAGGTAACACGAGTGCTGAGAGCAGGGCAGGACAGTGCCACTGCCTGTCTGTGGCTCCCGCTGTGTCCCAGTACAAAGTGCAAGAGGATTTTTAAGATGATGAAATGGGAGGGGGGAGAGGATGGACTCCCGAAGGGCTTTACAAAAAAATAAATATGTGGATACTCTTACTTCAGGGCTAAAACACAGAAAGGAGGCACCCAGGGCAAAATTAAAGGAGCTAAAAAACCAAACACTGCACCCATACCAGCTTTCAGCTGAAGAAGAGCTTATTCTTGTTTAAAGTGGCTTTTAGGGTTGTAGCTTTTTAGAATTGTTAACTTGACCCTGTTTCTAAAACTGTAATTCTGAATGCAGCAAAAAAGTGTTGCAAGGGAACAGTTATTAACTTCACATCTTTATTTTGCAACATCACAAGAGGCTGAGAGCACCGGAGGTTGGGTATGGTACAATCAGCTATTTAGCTGTGCAGCTTGGGGGTGGGTTTTTTGCCAAATTTAAAGACTGTGTCTGTTTTCTCCCTTCTTCCCTGCTGCGGTCTTGTTTGCTCGGTGTGGATAGGACGCTGGAGTGGTTCCTGCCTCCCTGCTTCTCACCCTTGCTGAACTGCATCCTCTGCGTTTGAACTCTGCTGCTGCAAGGGCATGGCTGCAGATGCTGCTTTCACTGCTGGTGCCTCTCTGTTTCCCAATAGAAAGGTGGAGAATACGTTGGCTTTGATATCTTGGTCCATTTGTCCGGTCCCAGCTGCAGCTTTCTCCTTGCCCTGTTGTTAAGCTGCTTGACAGCACATGCAGAAGAGCAGCGGGCACATCCCAGTAGCTAAATTTAAGAATTCTGTGAAAAAACACGTTTTTCATCACACCAAAAGTTTTATTACCCTCAGTTTTAGCAAGCACACAGAAGCAGAAGAGTGTAAGACATAAAATGTTCGCTCTCAGTGTTGGGATCCGCTGAAGCAGCGTTCCATTCACTCCTGTGTTAGTTAAATACTACAAAACTGCTAAAAATGGAGTAATTCTTTATTGAGGTGACTTTCCCAATCGCTGAAGATGTTGCGGGGGTGGTCGAACTGTAAATACAGAAAGATTTTCATGTGGAAAGAGAAACAGTCGTGGTAGAGGTGCCGGGGCTCCTCCGGTGCTGCCGTGCTTCCATCTCACTGCCCAGTTGAGGTCTCGGAACAATCCCGAGACTTCGGGAGCATCAGTTTGGGCAGGAAAGGCATTTATTGCAACATCTTTCTTCTTGAGCTCTCCACACAGGCTGTGACAGTCCTGGTTTGGATTTCTAGGGGGACAACGTGTAAGGAGAAAACCCAAATCACTATTCACTGCTGCCAAGGATGTCTTCTGCAGGCAGTGGCGGTCGGACTCTGCAGAGTCCTGTCAAAGGTTGGGAATTGTAACCATCAGGCGCTGATTTTTTAAGATGCTGTAGATGTCTGGGTTTTAGTTTGAGTGGTCTGATGGTCTGAAGATTTTCAGTCAAGGGCTATGGAACCATGGACCATTTCCTGCTAAAATGTACCAAAAATGTGAAGGCAACTGGAGAGGTGGAGGACCACGGTGAGCAGCAGAGCAGCAGGAGCCGTGTAGGATGCAGTGTAGTGATGGGCTTTGGCTCGCTGTGCAGGAGATTCTCTGTATGGTAACATCTGCTTCTGAGTCTGAAATTGGTGAGAAAAGGGGAAGGTGGACATGAAACAAGGCGTGGGGTTGTTTGGAAGGCTGATCTTTACTTTCCAGATGCAATGCCTTTGGCTGCTGTCAGGGAAGGTTCCTTGGGTGTGAAGCAGAGCCCTGGCTTCCCAGCAGGATGTTTTCCCATGGTGGGATCAGAGAGCCTTAAAAGGGGCTGATTTTTTTAAAAATCTGCTTTAATGCCACCCTCTGAACTCTGTCCAGAGTGAGGAGGAGGAGTTTTGTCAGTGAAAATCAGACACCAGGAGCTTACTGGTTTTGTCTTGCAAGCATTTGTTTAAAATGAGCGTCAGGCTCTGAAGAGGCTCAAGTAGAAAATAAAATAGGGGTGAAATATCTTTTGTCTTAACAGCGGCTCTGTTCGAGTGGTGCCGTGGGGAGGAGTTTTGATGTGCTTTAGATGCTACTAAAAGCCCTGGTAGAAAAAAATCAATGCAGGTTTTCTGTATAAAACCTTTTTCAAGTCTTTATCAGGCGAGCAAAACTTCTGCCTTCAGCCCAGAGAAGTGGCTGGGCTGTACGACGTGTAGGAGTGTTCACTGCTTACCTTTGAGAGTCAATGTTGGCTTTGGAGAAAGATCACTTGGGAAAAAACGGATCAGTAGAAGACACTTAAAGCTTTCTTCTTCCCCGGGACTTTATTGTAGCTGTTAAACATTTGCCTGCCCAAGCCATGCAGGAGCAGGAGGCAGGTGCCGGTGTTTGCTCCTGATGCAATACGTTTGACATCATTTTTAGCAGCTGCTCCACACGTGGGGCTCCAGCTCGGGAGTCGGTGTCAAGGAAGGAGGCATTTGTGTGTTACACGTCTGGAAAAGCCCTGGAGCTGCCGTGTCAGCTTCTCGCGTCTCTGCCATTACCTGGTCAGTTCTGTCCTGTCTCTTCTGACTCGCTGCAACAATGCAGATTTGAACTCCAGAAGTTGCAGCATTTGCTGAATCTGAAAACTGCAGCAGATCGTGGCTGGGGACACTTAGTAAAATTTAAAGTCTTGGCTCTAACTGGTGCTGCTCAAACCAATTTCTCATCTGGTGAGCAGCGATGTGCGGTGGTGTCGGGGCCAAGCATCCCCGCGGGTGCCCGTTGCCAGCACTGCTACTCTTACAGCCCCAATTTGAGCATCAGTTCCCAAATCCTCCTTCGGATGAGTCAAAACAAAGCAACTTTCTCAAGTTTTTCCTTCTTGCCTCCCTCAGTCAGTCCTCTCTTTGCTTGTTCCTAACTCAGTGCATTGGCTCAATATTCATTTGCAGTTGAAAGACGGTTTGTATCGATTCATTGGTGAAAGGTTGAAGCTCAGGGCAGGGGAGATGCAGGGTTACATCTGTGAATCTGCCTGGAGGGAAGGTGCCTCTTTAGTGTCTCTGAAACTTTGCTTTTATTCGAGTGAGATCAGAGTTTTGCTTGTGATTGATTTCTGATATTGGCTGCTTAACTCCATCTTGATGTTGCCCCTAGAACTTCTCCAAAGGAGTTGTGGTGGTCTGCTCTACAGCACTGCCTGAACCAGGATTTGGCCACCGTGCAGGTACCGGCACGGTCCCACGGGCACCGTCAGACACTTCTCTTCATGTGCAGTAGTTCAGGAGTCCACAGCTGCCAGAGTAACTCTCTCCACAATTTAATTTCTTCTAGTTTTCAGGCACCACATTGAGGTAGCTGTATCTATATGCTGAGACAGAGACTTGTTACACCCTACTGCGAGTACAGCTTTAAACTTCCAAAGTAATAAACTCTTTAAAGCCAAGAGCCTTAACAACTCCGAACATCTGCTGAGAGACAAAACACAGGTTCAAGTTTGCGCTGAATATTTGGGATTCTTTTCTGCTCGATGGCGGGTGGCTCCTGTTGGCAAGGAGGTAGCGGCAGTACCCAAAGATGACCAGGACCTTGGCCACCCTCACCAAATTACACCGGAACAGGTAGACAGGCTCCCACCTTGTGCTCTCAGGAAAGTCACCTCACTCCCCCGGGGCTGCTGTGGTGGCTTTATATATTGCACTGCTTGGAAAAGCTCCTGCTTTCCACGAAACAGTGTTTCTAGTTTAGTGTCAAATGTCGGCTGTGCTGGCAGAGGGGCTGTATTTCTCTTTTCCCATGCCCAAGGGTCTTTTAGTCCTGCGGCACTGAGGTGGAGAAGGAGGGATGTAGGTGACAGGAAAGCTGGAAGAGTTGGGAAGGAGCTGGATGAGCCGAGGAGCAGCTGTGCCTGGGCAGCAGCCGTGGGCCGGCGAGTGTTCCCCCTCAGCTGGTGTGGTGGGGAGGTGTGGGGAGGTTTGCTCGGGGGGCAGCACAGTGCTGCTGTGCTCGCTTGAGCCGGGCCGCGCTCAGCCTGCCGGGTGCCTTTGTAAATACGTCTTCCCTCCTGGCCTCTTGGTTTGGTTTCAGGTGTTCACACGGGCAGATCTCAGTGGGTTGTTCAAACCATGCACTGGAGCTCGAGGCGCTGCTGTCTGCCCACGGCGGGTCGGGGCTGGCTCTGTCCCACCTCCGCTCACGCGGTACCGCACCGACTCACCACCCTGTCCAAGCCATCGCTGCACGCCCGGAGCTGCGGCACCCGCTCACAAACTGTTCCCAAGGGAGGAACTCACATCAGGGTTGGCTTTGGTTTGCCCAGGGGCTGACGGTGGGCAGTGGCGCGGGCCCAGGGGCCGGTGCGGACCCCCAACCATCCTCTGCTTTCTTTAAAACTGCCCCCGCAGCGTTACCCCCGACTCCAGCACTGCCTGGCCTTGCATAAGCACACGTGGAGGTTGTACAGAAAGCGCTAATTGAGAACATTATCGAAACGTTATTGAATTATTAATTGAAACATTGAGAACAGTTTCCAGTTAAGAAAAGGAGGGGGAAAAAAAGCAGATTAAAAAATTTAAGGTCTCCAGGTTAGCTGGAAATTGTTTCTTCATGACGTCTCTGCTTTCTTTCTCTTCCCACCCCAGCGAAGCCCCTGTTCCTGCTACTGCTCCCTCCCTCCTTGCAGGAAGAGAGAACCGGCCTATTTACACCCACGGCGGCTGCTGGGGGCTTTGCTGGGGGACGGGGCTTCCTCGCAGCGGCTTCACTGTAAATATTCTGCCTATGCTTCGTTGAGAAAACTGAAATGGAAAAAAGTTGTATCTGTGAAATATTAAGCTATATATGTATATAGATAAAAAGCGTATTATCTCCCACTCGTTACTACGGCTCTGTAATCAGTTGTATATTGAACTGTTTTACTGTATGGCAGATCATTTCACGCTATCTTAGATGTAGAAAAGCTGCAAAGTAATTCACAATACACTATGTCAACTTAAAATTGGTTTGCTTTCTTATTTTTGCTCCAGCACCACTTGAGACGCAGTCCCGTGCCGTTTGCACATTGTTTCGAACAATAATAGTTTGGAACAGAACGTGTGCAGCCCTTTGTTTCGGAGCTGGCTGTTTCCAGTGTTTCTGTGATAAATCCTGAAACCACCCAGTTGATTTTCCATCAGAGGTGTATTTAGAAGGCGTTTAAATGCAAAAGGAATTTGTCGCACAGCCCCGCTGCGCTTGGATGTGTTGGTTGGTGGTAAATGACCTTCATGTTCCCGATGCTGGTTGAGAAGGCGACTCCTTCCTAATTTTTCCTCATTTTAATGTTGCTCTACTGTGTTGGGAAGGGGCTGTGTGGTGGCAGAGCCAGCAGCACCTCTGTCACTGCTGGCTGTGGTGGGAGGTCTCGGCAGAGAGCTTTTCCACGCAGGGAGCTTGCTCTGCCCAGAGTTGGGGATGGGTTTTCAATAGTCATTTTTTCCTTTAGCAGAGAACATGGATGCTTTATTCTGCAATACCAGTGCCTTATTCAGATTCTCTTAATCCGCTTGGAAAGTGGAGTGAGGCATTGTTACTCTGGAGTAGGAGTCCCCAGAGAAAGAAGGGGCTGACCAGGAGCGGCGGGCCGAAAAGAGGAGCCTTTGTGCCTTCAACACCTGAACCTGTCTGGCTGAAGGAGCTGAAGGTGTTGGACTGCTGTAGGCAGCTTGGCAGCAAAGCCCAGAGCCCTGGTGCTCTCTCTCACACATCCCTCAGGGGCTCCTTTAAACATCCCATTGTGGTTTTATTGGGTTTCACCGAGGGAAAAAAACCCTAATGAAGCCCTGAGCCCTCGCAAAGTAAGGCTTTGACCTGCCAGATGAGAAGGTTTCCTCTGGCTCCGTGCCCTGGCGCTCTGCTCCTTCTGCCCGCTGATGACCGGAGACCTGCAGCCATCACGTCCTGCAGCACCAAATCTTTCTCCTCTTCCCACATCCTGATGATGGGGCTGTGCAGCCAAAAGCTTTTGTAGGGGTCCAGCCCGGTGCCCGAGTTTCCCTTTCCCAGCTCTCCCTGCTGGCTGCAGCACACAAAGTGCTTTGCTCTCCTGAAATTGCAGAGAGGTCAAGCCCAGTTTCTCCAAGGGTGATGTATTGTTTTCCCCCATATTTTAAGTAGGTTTTTTCCCAAGCCAAGGTAAGTCTCAGAGCACATGTGTAAGGCTTGCACGGTGCCATAAGCTCCACAGCCAGTGCCTGCACCGTGCCCCTCGGTGCCCACCCAGGTTTTTAATGCCCAGAGGTGTGTGTGAGCCACGCTCAGGTGTTCCTGGGTGTTCGCCTTCTCTTGTAGGGGAAAACTTCCAGTGTGACCCAGCTCGGTTTCTATTGTAGAGTGTGGTGATTGTCAACTGCCAAGGGATATTTTTTTAATAAACCTTATCGAGGCATTTCAAATAAATTCAGTCTTCCCATTTTCCTGTTCAATTCTGAGTTTTTTTCTCCCCAGGTTAAAGTTTCTTCTCTTCCTGTGCTTCGGTTCCTGGCCAAGAGCCATCATACGCCAATGCTGGGGATACTGAAAGATGCACCCTGTGGTTGTTTAGTTTAGGTGGGGACTGTGGGTAGGAGAAAAGCCCAGAGGTCGTTCAGGGGCACATTTCACAGTGGTTCTCAAAAGGCTGGGCTGTGTGTGCCCGTCAGCAGCCTCAGGGCGATGCAGGATGGTGGGGAACGATGAGGCCACTGCATCTCTCCCACCTGTGGGCATCTCAGTTGGGCTGCAGCAGCAAGGAGCTCGGCAGGAGCCACCTGGTTCTTCCTTCTTTGTGTTTCAAGGTTGTCCTGGATGTCTGAAGGTAAGGATCAACTCACCCCTGGGTGTGGTGGTGTTGGTTCCCAGGCTGGTGTGCTCTGGGTCACATGCTTCTGAGAAACCACCATCAACTGTGAGATAACAGAGATGGAAATGCCCACCTTGCCCCAGGGTGTGCTGCTGTAGCACCTGGAGCCATCACCTCAGCATCCAAGAGCCATGGGTAGCTGGAAGCTGTGCCCAGCTTGTGCCCTCCCCTGGTTCCCAGAGGTGATTTTTCTGCTCACTCTGGGAGGTGAGAACCTGCTGGCCCAGGCTCAGTGCGGCACAGGGAGACCTAGGTGCCCTCCAGCTCCAGTGCCGTGGATGGTGGGTGTGGAGAAGGCCTGCCAGCTCCTGACCTGGTTTCCCTGGGGTGTCCTTGGAGGGGCTCCCTAGGGCTTTCCCTGGGGATCCCCAAGGTTTCCTGGGTGATGCTCCCTTGGCTTCCTGGGGCTGCTCCAGCTCCCTCTGAGTCTTAACCACACAACGTGGCAGCCCGTCCTGAGCTGGAAACCCACCTCGCTCTGCTGCCCCATCACCAAGGCTTCACCAAAGGATTGCGTCGATGCTGCCGGCCCCGGACCTGCTTCATGTGCAGCAGAGCAGTGAGGGTGCTCAGGCTTAGCTCCCCGCACCCACCTCTGCCTTTCCTTCTCACACCTCGGAAAAAGCTTCTCCTCTATCTCCGGGGCCAAGTCTTTCTTCGAAGCAATAATTTTTTCCCCAGCTCTCACCGGTTTCGTGGCGTTTCTGTCCAGCCAAGCCCAGAAGCAGTTGGGATTCAGTCACCGTTGCCACTGAGGCAGCTGCTGGTGGGACCGGGGCAGCAGGGACCCGCCGGGGCTTCGCTCGGCCAGGCTGCACCTGGCTTCTCTTCTCACTTGTTAATCAGCATTTTGCTTTTGGTAACTGAACTCTTGTTGCTTTCTGGTGGCGAGTGGCAATTCTCATTTCACAGCTTTGCGGAGTTTATGGGAATTTAAGAGCTAGATGCAAATGAACTTCATTAACATGCTTAATTATCTTATAAACCTCATATCCATCTGTCCTGCATATGCTTTGGACTCGATGCTTTAAGACGAGCCACCACGTTGGGCTTGGCATGAGGTGGCTGCGAGTGGGAGCCTTCAGGGAGAGTCCGGCTCTGCCCACAGAGGGACCAGGCTTCGGTGCTGGGGCCATGTGTTGGAGGTGAAATGTTTTCCAAAGGCCAGGTCCAAGCTGGGAACCTGGAAATGAACCAGTAAAACACACAGCAGGATGATGCGATCTCAGGAATGATTGGCTAAAAGCAAAAAAGCAACAGGGAAACTTTTCTGTTGTGTCAAAAGGGGAGGTGAATGCTGGCAAGACGCTGTGGGCCAGCAGCTCCCTGGTGGGCGAGAGGTCAGGGCTGGGAAGGCAGAGCCAGAGCCAGGAGCTTCACCCAAGGGCAAAGTGTTTGGGTAAGTCTCAGAAGAGCCCTGGCCTGGTGGTGCCGCACTGAGGGGCCTGTCCCAGCTGAGGCATCTCTGGATGAAGGGTTTTAAGCCAGATGATGTGTAAGAGGGTGGGTTTGCTGTCAGGGTCACCACGGACCAGAGGAGGCCAGAAAGATGCTCAGGGGGCTGGAGACAGGCTGAGAATTGGTGGTGTTCAGCCTGGAGATGAAAAGGCTCCAGGGAGACCTTAGAGCACCTTCCAGTGCCTGAAGGGGCTCCAGGAAAGCTGGAGAGGGACTGGTGCCAAGGGCAGGGAGTGATGGGATGAGGGGGAACATGGTGTGGTGGGACGTGTCCCTGCCCATGGCAGGGGGTGGCACTGGGTGAGATTTAAGGTCCCTTAGCCCCACTCAAACCAGTCTGGGATTCTGGGATTCTATTACTTTCATGTCAGCGAAAGGGGGTCAAGCTCCCTCCTCTCTTGCATCTGTGCTCTAGCCTGGCTTTGGGAACATGGAGCACCAGAGCCTCCCCCAGCAGCCGGCTCCTCTCCTGAATGGGGAGTGATTAAAGTAAACCCCAAACCCTGCCCATTTTCAGCCCAGCATCTTGAACTTGGGTCCCTTGGTGCATTTCATTTCACAGTGAGGAAGCTGCAGTGCGGTCGCAGCACTGGGTGCCATGAGTGGTATCACAGGCACTGCTTTTGTCCTTACCTAATTTTATTCAAAAATACCACGAGAAATGAGCCTTTACTTCCAGGTTGCCTTGCAAATCCATGGATCTGCTGGGTAAGAGACAGTGCAAATCCCAGACTTGTGCCAGAGCCCCCAAAGGGTTTACGGACCATAACGGGGGATGAGCACAGGGAGCAGCTCCCGAGGTGAGGGCAGAGCAGCCACAGGGCTTGGGATTGCTGAGCTGGAGACGCTGCAGTTGGGTGCTGGGATCAGGGAGCATCTTGGCAGAGAAAAACAAGCCAAGAGCAGTACAAATCCTCAGGGTTTTTATACAGCAGCACTGTGCTGGAGCTGCCTCCATCGGTGGACTCGGCACGCAGGGGTCACCCATTGGGCTGCAGCCGTGTGCACCTCGCCCTCCTCCCATCCTGGGAGCAGCGATGCTGCTGCTTTGCACTGCTGTCAGGTGTGAGTTTCTAACGAAGCCGAAGCAGAACATGAGTTCATTTTTCCAGGCCTGGGAGGGAGCAAGGACCCAGCGTGCAGCAACCCTGGAGCCACCCAGCCCTGGGGACAGGCGTCCTGCCACTGCAGCAGTGAGTCCGAGTGTCCAGGGTGTGCAGCACATAGCGAAGTGCTGACAGAGGATCTCCTTCCCTTCTCTTGCTCCTACCAGCACGGCAGAGACACCTTGTTCCTGCAGGGGCTCAGATAACACCCAGGCCTGGGCACCCCTCTGCCTTCCTCCCACCACAGCCAGCCTCCCTGGTCCAGGGCCAACGCTGCTATCGAGTTCCCAGCCGCTCCACACTCCCCGTTTTCTTCCAGCGCAGCCGGACACGAAGTTTAGGAGTTGAAGATATTGAACAATTTAAAGCTGAAGTTCTTTAAACATCAGCAAGTGACGGTGATGCTGCGCACTTGGGGCTATACAATGGGGTGCTGGAGCTGGGAAGATGCTCGGCACCTGGGGAAGCATGGAAGCCTCTGATCACCCAGCACAAATGGATCTGTGGCTGCAGGGTGGGCACTGCCATTCTGTGCCAGGGGTGACCGTGGGCACAGGGATCTGCTCACAGCCACAGGGCCCTCGCCAAGCCATGGCAGAGGAGGTGCAAAGCTGGCACAGACCCGAGGACAGGCTTTGCTCTGCACAAGGAGCCACCACCAAAGCTTGAAATCCCGCTGCCACATCCAGCTCCCCGCCACCATCGAGATCTGGGGAGGCCACGAACCAAACCCTCTGCAAATCCAGGCTGTGGGGAATGGGGAGAGAAAATCTGGTTTGTGGCTGTTGGGTGGGTTTGGGGCTGGGTGCTCTGTGGGTGTTCTGGGGGAGCTCAGGGCTGTGTGGTTTGGAGCTCACCCTGTGGTTTGGTGGCACTGTGGGCATGTGCAGACCTTTAGCGGTATTGCTTGTGGTTACAGCCCTGGAACTGCTGTGCCAGCCGGGCCCTGAGTCCCTCCTCATGGAAAAAAGAGGATAAACCTTACCTTTCATTGTTTAATCCACAGAAAATACAAGTGGAAGGTGCCCCCCTCGTGTCACTCCTGCCCTGTGGAGCCACTGTCGAGAAGGGTCACGGGGAGCATCCAGAGACGATCTGGTGCAAATCCAGGTTGGTGCCTGGTGCCAGAAATCCCCCTGACATGGTTTTTAGCCCTGGAGGAGCCTGGTTTGCCGGCACAGGGACCCCGTGGGGGCTGGCACTGCTGTGCCGATGCCGAGTGCACCCACGGGGGCATCAGGAAAGGGGAGCTGGGGCAGCGATGGGCTGAGTTTCCAGCTGACATCTTGCAGTGTGTGTCACTCTCTGCTTCCAGGCTGGGTCCCCAGACTTCTCTTTCACTGCTGGACCTTGTTCTGTGCACCATGTGCTGCTCTTCCTCCTGGGTGCAGTGTGCACTGCAACAGGCTGCCCAGAGATGACGTGGAGTCTCTATTCAAAACCCACCTGGGCACGGTCCTGTGCCACCTGCTCTAGGTGAACCTGCTGGATTCTAGAGGATCTTCAGTGGTTCCTTCCAACCTCTCCCACTCTGTGATTCTGTGACTGTTCAGGTGTCCCTGTGCTATCTGCACATGGCAGAAGGCAGCTTCATGCTTTCATACCTGCTGCAAGAAGGTGTAAACACCCAAAGGACCCTCATGGCTAAAGGTGCTTCCCAAGGACCGGGAATGCCGGGAGAGACCCTGCAAAGCAAAGGGATGGTGACATGCAGAAACTGGCAGCTCTGCCCCTCACTCCTGTGGGCAGCTGGGGCCAGGGTGGCTCTAGGGACACTGGGACAGGAGCAGGCTGGTGAAGGCGCAGGGCCCAGCATGTCCCGGCCTTTATCTCCCCCTAGTGCCACCCGATCCTTTGCTCCAGTGCTGCACAGGACACAGAGTCCAGTGGTGCCGCACGATGGGGCTTGAGGGAACCCAGCACTGGGGTGGCCATGTCCTGCACTGGCACGGGGAGCATGGGGAGCACTGGGTGTGCAGAGTGCAGCATCGTGATGAGGTGGGATTGCTGTTGGCCTCGGGAGCAATGACCTGAGTAACCCAAAATCTGGTCGAGTGAACGCCAGGCAGGGCCATGGCATCCAGCAGCAATAAGGTGTTCGTCGTCCTGGGAGCTCTGCTGCAGTGGTGGTGGGGAGGAGAGGGAGGTGATGGAGAGCAAGGTGATGAAGACGCCTTCGTTCAGCCCAGAGTACCCAAAAGGTGGTGTTTCTGAGGCTGAAATGAGTCTGTTCCAGTGGCAGGGTCTGCTGGATGTTGTGACCTGTCCCTTTGCAGCCAGCGCAGGCCTGAGGGTAACGGTTCACCACAGCTGTGAGGGTCCCCAGGGCGCAGGGAGAGGATTGTCCCCAGTCCTTGAGGCCCTGGGGGGCTGCAAGGCCAAGCCCCGCTGGGTCTCTGCACCATGCTTGGAGCAGCCCCAGCCCCACTGGAGCTGGGGATCAGCCCTGAGCACTGTGGGACCTTTGGGGACAAGGACCTCCCTCGATCCTGAGCCCATCTTGTCCCTGGGCCATGCGTGCACTGAACTGTGCCCAGGCTCAGCAAGAGGCACAGAGTCACACACAGCCCGTCGGGGCTCCCCGGGCATCTCTGCTCTGCCACTGCCAGTGTGTGGTTTGTCCTCTGTCATTAGCTCCAGACTGTCCATCTCCTGTCATCTGAACGGGATTAGAGGAGGAAAAGGCTCTTCCCCGGAGCCTGACCGGAGCATCAGCCCAGCGTGGGAAGGCGCACAGCAGGGAAATGGATAAAAAGACACATTTGGCACCACAAAAGGACTTCGTATGGCTGCGGGTAGCCGGGGTCTACCCATGTGTTTGGCTCCCCAGGGAGCATCGTGCCCCTGCTCCCCTTCACACCCCACTGCAGGCAACACGCTGTGCTCTGCCCCGAGTGACCTGGCACCACCAGGGACCCTGCGTTTCCTGGGCTGGGGACAGGGCTTGCCCTGATTTAGCACATTTCTGTTGCCCTTTGGGTGTTGCATGTGCCTTAGCCCTGCTGTTCAGCTCCCTGGGCCGTTCCCAGCAGGAACCAGCCATAGAAGGAGTTTGCTGCACTCTTCTGGCTTCAGAAACGTTTTGAATCAGAGGATTCCTCCTTTTCAAACTGCACAGAGAGGAATCCTCCAAAGGGTTAATTGCAACGAAACCCCGTTTGGTTTTCGCAGCCCCCCCGGCCAGGCTGGCAGCCCTGTGCCTGGGTATTTATAGCACAGTGAACTTTGAGTGGGCACAGCCTGAGCTGGACATGGGGAGGCCCTGGCAGAGCTGGAGGCTCTTGGGGGTCCCAGCCCCAGGGAAGCAGCAAAGCAAAGAGAGGATCCACCACCATGTCCTGGCCCCTGCACACCCTGCTCCAGAGCTGGGCACCCCATGGCCGGGCAGCAGGGAAGCACCCAGGGACCCCAGGCTGTGGCACCCTCTGTGAATGCACTGGTGTTGCTGAGGACACGGGGTCAAGCCTCCTTCAGTCATGGCATTGGAGCAGGATCCTCCTGAGCTGGTGTTCCCCATTTCGGGAGCAGTCAGTAGGGCACAGACCTCTTCCCTTTTCCATGACTTTCTCCCCCTCTGCTCTGCTCTCGTGAGACCCCCCCTGCAGTGCTGGGTCCAATTCTGG
>VZRW01001472.1:154199-167257 GCA_013398125.1 Aegotheles bennettii
GGGAGACCTTAGAGCACCTTCCAGTGCCTGAAGGGGCTCCAGGAAAGCTGGAGAAGGACTGGTGCCAAGGGCAGGGAGTGATGGGACGAGGGGGAATGGGTTCCAACTGCCAGAGGGGAGATGGAGATGGGATGGGAGGGAGAAATTGTTTGGTGTGAGGGTGGTGAGAGCCTGGGCCAGGGTGCCCAGAGAAGCTGTGGCTGCCCCTCCCTGGCAGTGTTGAAGGCCAGGTTGGCTGGGGCTTGGAGCAACGTGGTGTGGTGGGAGGTGTCCCTGCCCATGGCAGGGGGTGGCACTGGATGAGCTTTGAGGTCCCTTCCCACCCAAACCAGTCTGGGATTCTATGACAAACGCCAGGCAGAAGCTCCCACTTCCTCACGCTGTCCTGGCCAGATCCCTTCCCACCTGATGACCTGCCAGCCAGTTCCCCACAGTCTGGAGTGAAGCAGGCCAACATCACGTCTGGCTTCCTAACCCTGAACTGGGGCAGAAGAGGGGGGCAGTAGGGATGGCAGGGGATGGGAAGCCTCTCTGTGTGTGTAAAGCCATAGAAAAACCCCTAAAAACCAACAAAAGAGATGATTTGCTGATCTTTGAAGAGGTGGCAACTGTACCTGTGGAGTGACAGCCCCGCACTTGACAGAGCAGTCAGTCTGGTACAGTGTGCAACAAACAGGTGAGAGGCTGGATGAGGTGCTGGGCTCACTGGTGGCCATGGCCACTCCACGACCATGGGCAGCCTCATGCCACATGGTGCTGCTGAGCTCTGCACCCTGCCAAAGCCCCCATCTGTAGCCTGAGGTTGTCCTGCTGCTGGGGTCATCTCAAATCTGCAGCACTCTCCACTGCCATCAGACGGTCTGGCAGTGTTCTGGTCTACACAGACACCAGTGGGCTACACCAGAGGCTGGTCCTGTCAAGAGCAGGGGGAAGAAAGGAAGAAGTGTCTCAAAGCGGTGTTGTTCAGTGTGTACTTGGGTGGGTGCTTCTGAAAGGGCATTGATCTACGATGGTATCAGATCTGGGGAAGTCAGATTGAGCAATGTCTTCTTGCTACTGATGGAGGTGGTGCATGGGCTTGAAACAGCTTTCTGTCAGGGGCAGGACTGCTGAAAGCAAGCAGCACAATTCCTGAGGATGGGCTGAGCCACCAGTCACTGTGCAGGACACCCACCTGCCCTGCAGAGCCCAGTTGCTCTCACTGCCAGCACTGCAGAGTAGGAGCCTCCAGAAGACCCCAGCTATGCTGGTCAGCATTTCTCCAGCAGCAGCACTGCCAAGGCTGAGGTGTTTGGGGCATCATTTTTAGGCATGAGTGATACTGAAGCAGAGAGGAAGCCAGAAATCCTGGAGCTGGTATAGATCCCTCCATGGTGGGCTTGTGGTTTGTGTGCTCCATGCTGCCGAGATCCCCTTGCCTCAGATATGCTTGTTTGCACAGAAGGGCTAGAAGAAGGAGAGATGGGCAACAAGAATGATCAAAGAAACAGAGTGGCTTCCACCCAAGCAACAAATAAACAGGCTGGGATGCTTCATCCAGGGCAGGAGATGACAAGGGAAAGAAGACAGAAGGCAGGCGAAGCTCAGTTTTCCCCAGGTCAGACAAATCTGGGTGGATCTTCACGAGGCTGATGGGAGATGCATCGCTGGCACAAAGATTATCTCCAACCCCTTCTCCCGGGGCTGAGCACGGGACTTGCAGATGTGGTTACTGGAAACCTACCAAAACCATATAGGATTTTTTTCCCCTCAAAAGCAACTGAAATATTTCGGCTGAAATTTGCTTTTTTCTTGCAAGTTTTCACCACAATTCTGGCCCCAGAAGAGAGCATTTCATCTGCCATAGGTAATGTTTGACAACATTGTAAGCAAATGAAAATTTGGTCTTATAAAGGGCAGTGTCTGGAAATCCTCATCATGGAGGACTGGCCTCATTTATAATTACAAATATTTACAATTTTGTACAATTACACATCTTGGCCAGCTCTGAGGGCAATTGCTCAAGATCGCGTCTTTTTTCCTGAGATTGCTGGTGATTTATTTGTAGAAAACTTATTTTATACCCTCAGGAGGATAAAGTGGTGTTGCTGTTGCCCTCTGAGATGTTTTTTAGGTCCTACCTACCCCAGAAACGTCGATAGATCTTTGTGTCAGCAGGCATAGGAGCAAGCACTGAAGCGTCGGGGAAGGGAAGGAATGGTTTCGATCTTACAGATTTCTGCATAAAATAGAGGCTAAAAGCATGTCTTCAAAATAATTGAGCAAAGATACTGTTCATTACATAAGGTTGTTGGGGGAAAAAAATAGGCTGATTTACATTTTTATAGAAAATGAAAGGAGTTTTGTGGGTGACATAGCACCTTCCGCTGAGAATGTCAGCATGAGATAAGTGGGCTCCAAATAAAAGAGTAAACATTTTCCCCCGGGGACTGAATTCATCCCGGAGAGCTTAGCTGGGGAGGAAAGCATTTTTTAAAAAATTTGTTTTTGCTATAAAAACTACGTTTTAGTAGAGCAACATGCATTTACTGCAAGGGTGCCAGTTCTCACCTTTGCCTGCAAATTTTTGCTGGTTCTTCTGGTGAAGTTTGGGTAGCAGGAAAACTGGACCACCTCTGCTTTGAGGTTGTGGTGCGTTTGGGGGCAGGAATTCCAGGGCAGGAGCAGAGTTCGAGGTGCTTGTTAGGAATGGAGGGATTTTACAGGGGCCGTCAGAGCAGGCTGCAGTTCAGCAATACTTTAATTTCATTCACGAGTAGCCCGGTGGGGGTTTTATTCTGGTTTCAGGTTGGTGGCCCTTTGAGATTTGCTATGCCATGCTTGAGATCCGCTGCTGTCTGGCATAACAATTCAGGTTGCACAGAAAGCGATGATTAGCATAAATGAGCGAGTGGGTGAAATGTTCATTATATTGCCTACTGTCATGTTTGTGTACCAGATTTCGTTACCATCTGTCATTTCTGTTTTCTTGTTGTTGCCAAAAGTTGTCATTCTGAATGGAGGGTGGAGACATATTTTCAAAAGCTAACACGAGATAATTTTAGGTACTTTAGGGCTCATATGTTCCGCGCTGGGTGTCAGCAGCCCTCATGCACATCAGCCTCACAAGCCTTCGATAAATTCTGGGCAGTGATTTAGTTAAAGTAGTTTTTAAAGTCATTAGTTGCAGCCACACAACTGCATGAGATTCTCAGCTTTCACCCTTAGAAAAAAGTGTCTAGTCCTTGCAATCTCAAATAAAAGCCTGAAAAGAAAATATATGTTTAGCCTGATGTTAAATAAAAGAGAGAATATAAAGGAGTGGGTATATAGTGACATCAGGCTGTTATGAACTAAACTCCTGTCTAGAAATCTGACCAAGGGAAGTGACAGCTCTGCTATAACAGACTGCAATGTCCCCAGATTATTTCCAGAGATGTAGATGTCCCAGGGACAAGAAGCTGGACAAATTCAACCTTGAAATAAGCTGCAGCTCTCTCGCAGCGACAGTAACTGCACACTGCGACAATTTGCCAGGGGAGCGGTGCACTCACCAGGGCTCACAGCCTTTAAAGCAAAATTAGCTCATTTTCAACTGCATGTCTGTAATTCAGTTTGGGGAGGAGTGGCTCGGGCTGTGAGCGGGGAGCTGGGCAGGTGAAGCTAGGTGGATTTGTTGTCTTGCCCCAGTGTTGCAAGAACACTCGGTCTGAGAGCTCAGTGCCCTTTGCCAGCCAGGGTGGGAGGGGGCTCCGGTGTGCCTGGATTGTTCCCCTTCCCTTGGGATAGAGTGCTAAACCCTCCCTGGCCATGCTGGCACCTCAGCACTTCCCATCTCAGCCCACAGCAGCTCCACTCTCGTGAGGGCTGCAGGGTTTCAATCTGACCCGAGCTACAGTGTTTGAATGAGCTGCAACGACCTGTGACATCCAAACACACAGAGAAGGTGATCTAATGGCTTCAGCTGGACTTAAACTTCAGGCAAGTACAAAGCCAGACAGTTTTGGGGTGGTTTTTTGGTGGTTTGGGCACAGCCAGCCAATGATTCATAACCAAAGCTGTAAAGACATCCCAGTGCCGTGGTGGGAACTCGCAGTTTGGAGGATCACTGCTTGCTCAAGGAGAGGTGGGGAAGAAGGAGATGGGGCTGCCTTTGCTCTGGAGGAGGTGGAGAGAATTCTGAGCACCTTGTATTGAAGGCTGGGGCAAGGGGGATAGGGCCATGTCACCAAAGCAAATTTTACAAAGCTCATGAGCAAATTCCAACCAAGCATTTCAGGATACTTTGGGCATCACTGAGAGCCATTGTAAAAACTTGGGTCTGTTTTTATTTCACAAGTGTATTTCAGAGCTCTCCCATTCAAACCAGTCTGGTAAATTGCCTTGCATGAGTACCTTCTTGTGTAGGAGAGCCTGGAAGGCAGCTGAGAAGCCTTCAGATAAGCTTGGAGATGTGAGCTTGGACTATGGGCAGTGGAGCTGACCTGGCAGAGGAGCCAAACTGGTTGCTTACAGGCTGATTTAATAAATGTGGCCATAGACTGGTTAAGGTGGAGCTGAAGGACTGAGATGAGGTGTGGGAGTTTGTCAAGCACTGCTCCAGGATGACGATGATGGGACCTCCAGGCTGGGTAATACAGAGCTGATCTGGCTCCACTTGCCTGCTAAGCATAAGGCTGGGATAAACTTCAGTGGCTGATGTGGGATAGGAAGAAAACCAGGAAAAAAGGGAGTCTCCCTTCTTAGCACCTAATCTGCTGTTGGCTTAAGAAAACAGAAAAACATGTGCCTAAAATTATCTAAGACCAAAGCACAGCAATGCTCAGCGCAGGGCTGTGCACATTGACAGCCAACCTGTTGAATTCGGCCTTGTAGGAAGTAAGAAGCGTGCGTAAGGTGGACAGGTTGGTTTGAAAAGTTAATCCTGTTACAATCGGAGGCAGTGTCATAACAGCAAAATCACACAGTCACAAATCAGAGGGTGAGATGACACTAAGACCTTAAACTATGGCGAGTCTTGCAAGAACGGGGCAGGAGTAATACACAACAAAAATAATCCAGCCTCGTGCTTAGAGGAATGGAGCAATGATCTGAGAGAGCCACTGAAGATTTCTCTCCCAGTGCAGCCAGCAAGGTGTTTGGCCTTCAGGAACTTCAGGTGAGAAGAGTGTGGTGTCCAATCCAGGACACAAAATCCGAACAAATTAAAATGCATCTGGACTAATGTGTGGTGATGTGCATGCATGTTAAAAGTGTTTCCTGACCTTTCCAGGGATTGTTTTATACCCTGGAGCTGGATATTTTACTACTCCTGCCTTCTACATAATTTATCATAGAAAAATATTATTTTGGCTATAAAATTACTCGCCTTCATTTTAAGCCCAGCGATAGTATTTAACTTTCTGATCCTTTTTGAAACTAATTTCCCCAGGCAAATTACATATGGTGCCAAGAGATTCTTTTGGCTTTAAATTCTCCTGCCGTTAATGTCACAGAATGGCACATCACAGCTGAGAGGGTGATCATTTTTTTGATAACCTTGAAGGCAACAGAGTAGAGCACCACATCGGAGTTGCTCTCACACAGGTTTTCCAGTGGGAATTACCCCAGTCCTTCCTGTGCCAGTTATCACCACCACAACACTCCACTTTACTGCCCTGCTCTGATCCCCTTACCCCGAGTTAGGAGCCAAAATGACAATAATTATTTCTCTTTTCACCTGAGCCTGTTATTTAGGCACTGTGCAAACATGCGGCAAAAGGTGATTTCTGTTGGAAAGGGTCTCAGAGCTGAGGCCCTCACGTTGTGTTTGGGAGAAGCTCTGGACTATATTGACAGAAAGGGTTTGGGTTTGGCTCCACATTCCACACTGAGCACCCAGGAGATGCCAGGTGGGATTCAGGCAGCTGACACAAGTCAATAGGAGGGAAGTGAGACGAGTCCGGATGGGATAAGCCAGACCTTATCCGAGGAGCTCTATGAGAGAACCCCAGGGCTAGAGAAATAGTGGAGCCTTGGAACTGGTTGTTGCCATAACAAGAAAACAAAAACAAAACAAGAAATTTGGTTTGAATCAAACTGATGTGGAATATTCAGCAAAGGGAAGGCTGGTGAAATGATGTATTTTGGTCACTTTGTCCTTTCTTACTCCTTTTATTTTCCCAGTTTCAGAATTGATAGCTGTTTTTAAAGCTCTGCTCACGCATCACTGAAATTAAATGTTTTCTTTATCAATTAATAGATCAGAAGGTTTCAGTGCTTTCCAAATTCCACAAGCTGAAACCTCAGGGGTTTTCTGAATACTCACTGAATACCTGAACATACGAGAGTTACCCACCTGCAGAAAAGTGCAGTTTCCCACACACATGCTATTTGCTAGAAAGAGAGGGAAGAAAGCCATCGTCATCCAACTCTACCAGTCCCCCAGAAACGCTGAGGAAGACAACCAGCATTCAGTCTCATTTCTCCTAGAAAATGCAGCTAACTCCAGGCAAGAGAGAGGTGTCTGCTCCACTTGACATCTGCCACCGTAACACTCACCTGATGTCCTGCCCTATGCCACAGCCTGCCTGGTGTGGCCCCAGGTCTCCTGAACCTCGGTTCCTGAGCAAGAGGGCCCTCAAGAGACCACCATATCCACCCATCCACCCCAAGGCTGGAGCTAGATCTTTCCTGATAGCTGCTTGGCCAATGTGGTGATGGGGACTAGACACCCACAGCATGACTCAGTGGGGTGCTCTTCAAGCAGTGTGGAGCTGGGCCGCAACAGGCCCCACTTCGAATCAGACCACACCGAGCTCTGAGCTCCTCTCTCCATTTTTTGTCTAAAAGAAGGGAATAACCCTCGTGGTGGAGGAAGAGTGAGGCTGGAGAAACGAATAGGCGGCTAATGTATTCACCTTGTCAACCCAGCTCAATCGGCTCCCTGCCCTGATGAATATTGAAGAATTTTATACAAATTGGAACTGGTTCAGCAGGACAGTTTTCCAGAGTCCCAGCCCAGAAAGGCTTCATGGTCCCTGCCAGGGGCCCTTCCCTCAGGAGGAGAGTGCAGTCCGCAGCCCTGCTCAAAGGCTTGAGGGGGACGAGGACCCCTGTTCCTCTGCAGGGTGACCTGTAGGAGATGTAGGCTGGTGGGCTCCCCAACAGGGTGGTTGTGGAGGGACTCAAGGCCAGTGGGATGGATTGATGGCCATCTGCAAAGCTGCTGGGCCTCGAGTGCTGCAGAGGTCTCATGTGCCGTGAGCTAGAGGGGGTTGCTTGTGTCCAGCCACAGAACCATAGTGACCAGGCATTTCCATTGCTGGAAGTGCCAGCAAACACAGAATTTAGGTGCCTCAGGGGAAAGGAGAGGGCTGAGTAGAGTCGGCAGACAGGGTGGTGACGAGGTGCTCGGGACAGCATCAGGGAAGCCAGGCGTTTCCCTCCAAGGAGCTCAGCTTTGGGACAGTGGTTGGGGTCTGCAGAGGGACAGTGCTGTGGTGCATTTGCTTTTGGAGTCGGTCTCTGCCTCGAGTGGGCCTGTGGGATGCATGATGGCACATGACAGCACTTGAGCAAGGAAGGACAGGGCAGCCACTTCTGAGGCCTTACCCTTCTCTGGGAACTTGCATAGTAACTCTTGAGTAGTAACTCGGAGTAACTCTTGGAGCCTGATGCAGAGGATGAGGGACCTGTCTGCTGCCTAAAACCAAAACATTTCACAGAGTTGGTTTTTAACCCAGGTGATGGAGAGAGGCTGACACCACAGAAGAGCTTGGGGTTGCTCTCTAGGTGACTCTGGGAGTTCAACAGAGTCTTTGAAAAGAAATGAAGTTTTTTAACAGGTGTGAGGAGTTGGGGCAAAAGCAGAAATGTTATGGGTTGGTGGACAAGCCAGGATTAACCCTGGGCGAGGTAGGGAGAATTTTCCAGGAATGAAGCTCCTAGAGATAACCAAAGGTCTTGCACTAAAGCCATGATTGAGATCAAGAGTTCCTTTAAAAAAGAGGACTGAGGCAGAGGGACAGGCAAGGCCCAATGGAGCAGGAGCAACAGCAAAGCTGAACTGTTGTGGCTGCCTCCACCAGCCAGGACAGTGGCAAAGCAAGGGAAAAATGCAGTCAGTGTCCCCATGGCTCTGCAAAGGCTCAGCAGAATTTTTCAGACAGGTGACTAAAAGGAGGATGGTGAGACTATGAGCTCAGGCAGAGTTTACATAGGAACATCAGCTTTTGCTGTAGCAAAAAATAAGGACTGTCAGGCAGAACACATGGGGAGGGCATTTCCAAATGTTATCTTGGACACTTCCATGAAAGTCATGGCATTGTTGTGAGCACTGCTACCAATAAAGGAAAAGAAAGCTTCCTTTTGCAGAGAGATAAATGCAGAGAGAGAAAAACAGCCAGAGCATGGGGTTTATAGTCATGAATTTACTTCCACAAAAGAAATATGCAGTCTATCCAAGTAGGCTAATAAATGCTTGGGTCGCATTTGGTCAGAAGGAGCAATGCTTGGTGTGGTAAAATGTGCTGAGCCCTTAATCTCATCTCTGCGATGCCCTTATGGAAAGAGCAGAGGACAGAAGTGGGTGAGGAGGACTCTGAAGACACTTTTCAAGGGACAGGGGATCACCCAGTCCCCCACCCTGGGGCAGAGGTTCAAAGGTGTCACTGCTCTGAGAGGCACGGAGTGAACAGAACAGAGGCACCAGCTGTGGTGGGAAGGACAAAGTCTTGCTCTGAGCTACAGCTTCAGACAAGAGGTGGATTCTGTGGAGAACTTAGCAGATGGGTGCGCGAGCAGGGCTCACCGCCGGAGCTCACAGCTCAGCACGTTGACTTGCACCGCCATTCACTTGGGATTAAGCTAATGCCAAGCTGTGACCTGCAGCACCTGAAGAGCTCTCAAATGCTCCCTCCTACCGACTGTGTAAAGGGGAAGGCCAAGCCTTTGACAGAGAGATGAAGCAGAGAATAGGGAGGTGGATAATGCTGAAATCTTCCCATCTCACATGGCCAGAGTGTACCTATGGGCACCCTGCATTTCCATCTGCTTGAGCAAGGGATCTTTCACTGTAATCTGCATGGGAAAAAAACCCCATTGTCTTCATTTTGGCCCATGTTGGCTGAAACCACCCATAAACCACTAATTGCCACTGCTAACAGGCAGCTGGCAGACCTGGAACTTAACCAGATTACCCAGATTACTATTTTATGGCTAAAAATATGATTTTCAGACTGTGAAGCTGAGTGAGAGCTGGTGTCAGATGGACAAAACCATAATGTAGCAGAGCCCAAAGACAGACATCTTTTGTAGCAGTTTGACTTTAAAAAATCAAGCAAATGGACTGTTGTCTCTCAGACAAAGTGCAAACTATGATTTGGAGAGCAACAACCCAGGAACGAGAGTGTGGAGGCAGATTTATACAGATTTGTTCACAATAGTTTGTCAGGCATGGCAAAATTACAGGCCAGCTCCAGCAAAAGGGTTTCGCATTTGGCACATAAGAAAAAAGGACCTCTCAGGAGAGATGGATTTGATTATGTTGATGAGAGAAGACAATGTGTTTTACCTGGTTTGTTATTCTGTGAGACAGCCTTATCTGTTACATGGATGGTTCCCCTATATCACAGTTACTCTAGTAGAGAGGGTGGTCTTGACAGGGCAGGATTTTGAGTAGTTCACAGTAATGTCCATGTTTGCAGCCAGTCCCCACTGGACTCTACTCAACAAGTAGGTGGGAAGTGGCTTTAAAATAATGAATATGTACTGAAAAGGAAAGGAGAATCAGGTCTGACTGGTGCTGGACAGCATTAAATGACAGGACAGCACCTCCAAAACATGGCTAGCCACCCGCAGATACTTTGTTTTGCAGAAAATGAAGCAAGGAGACCATTTGGGACGTTAGTGAGGCTCCATGGTCCGAGGAGCTAAGGGTTTGCAGAAGTGCACAGACACACAGCTGAACGCAAAGCAGCACTATGACTGCGGTCCTGGGGGTTACCACCACTTCCTGAACACAACAAGAATTCACACATACAATGAAAATCAGAAGCCAGGAACAACAGAGATTTCACATAAAGTTGCTCCACAATCCCATGAGTGCAGGCTAACCAGGCAGACTCTTGGAAGAAGAATAGGCAGCACCCTCTGAGGCTCCCAGGAGGAGGGGAGGCGATGGGTGCTGGGCTTGTGTTTTTGCCTGCCATGGCTTCATTTGGCAGCACACAGGGATGGTAAGGCAACCATGCTGGGACATAATGGTGCCAGGAAAAACAGATGCTCTTATTCCCAACAAGATCTAATCTGATGAGGCCATGGTGACTTCCAGTGCAGAGCTCCTCAGAAGTTATTCATACATTGTCAGTTGTTTGTTTGGAAGGTTTTGAGGTCACCAGCTATAGTAATGATACTTCCATGTTTTGGCCAGGGAGAAAGGTAGGGTCTCGGGAACTGTATCTTTAAGCAGCTTAGTTTTGGAGGCAGGACGTCTGGAAATGGGCTGCAGCAGTGCAGGTTTTATGCAATTTCTATTGAAACTAGTCCCTGAATAAAGGAGTTACCCATTAAACACCTGCCTCACCGTGCCTCCTGAGCACCGCATGTGAAGTCCTCAGGGCTTAACCATCAGCTGGGGGAACGGGGAGCTGTGCACTGGTGTCCAGACTGGGAATCCTGGATGCAAGTTCACAGTAGTAGGGCTCGTTTGCTCACTACACAGCATCTTTCAAACAGTTTCCTTCCTTCTCACAACATCCTCCTACTCTGTTTGAGCTCATTCTGTGTTTGACCCTACCAGTGGGTGAGGCCAGCTAACTCTGGCAATACCGATGCCAAAGGGCTATGGCACCCCGAGCACTGGAGCACTATTAAGCCTTTTGGGTATTTAATCATAGCCCTGTTGCCAGAGGCAGTGAATAGGGGTCAAAGTCTTCCTCTTCCTCCTGCCATTAACCTAATGCTCTGCTAATCTCATGGTAGGGGGCAACTGGGGCCATCCTAAGGGGATATGATGCCACTTAGAAGCTGCAGGACACAGCAGCAATAGGATCCTCCTCCTTCTCCCCTCCTGCCAAAGGTGTGAGATTCCCTCCTTTCTCTCCCACTCTGTCCCTAGGACTCACAGTCCCCCTCTGATTCACCGATGTGGCGGCGAGCTTGGCACTTACTGTAAAGATAGAGGAGATCTTCCAGCTAATGGGAAAGGCATCATGGCCTCCATGATTCCTTCCATCTGCTCCCAACGCCCAGCATTGAGCATGTAGCATTGCCCTGGCAGGCACACCAAGTCCTGTCATGGTGGTGGTGATATCAAGGCCTTTTGCTCCATGACTGTTTGGTCAGAGATGCAGTATTTGTGTAATGTCAATGTATTGTCTGGCACCAGGCGGCATGAACATCTTCCTGGAGCTAAGAGGTGGCTGAGGGACTGCTCAGGTTGTGTCCCCAGTGCTTGATCTCCATCCCGACTTCACACCAGATCTGCAGAGTCATTGCAGCACCAGAGCAGGGGATCACAAGGGGGAAAAAAAATGCTATGGGGGTCTCCTGGCATCAGCTGCTCCAGCAAATCCTTTGTTTCCAAGACCACAAGAGGTGTAATGGGCAAGGCAAGCACCAAAAGTTACCCAAGTTGCAGTTCAGAATGCACAGACCGAAGCTGAAGCAGCAGATGGCAAAGGACACTGCTGGCCTCAGTTGTCCTCAGACAGACAAATGGACCTGATTTCCACTCCCTCACCTTCAACAGCAAAATGTTTTCCCTCAGCCTAAACTGGGGCAAATGCCTTATATTACAGTAAAAAAGTGCTGGACAAGAGCTGTTGCTGTCATGTCTGGAGCCACTGTGAGACACCAACCCCTGTCCCACACTGAGCCATCCTAAAACAGACAGGAACTTGCTGCTTTTGAAGGAAGTTAAGGCAGGCATAACCAGAGAGCACACACTTGTGTAGCTAATGAGTAATATAGTGATAGAAGCAGAGGCCTGTAAGAGACCTCCAGCATGATTGCAATCAGAGCTCAGCAAGGACAGCCACCATGTAAATACATACAGAATTTGCAAGTAAATGTAATGAAATGCATGTAAATGTAGAACTAAATGTAATTAATTCGAGTTTCGCAGTAAACAAAAGGCAGACTTACTCTTTGCAAAAGAAGGTGTCATTATGGATCTCCTTCCAACCAATAAAGCATTGCTGGTTAATCCGTCACAGCTTATGGAGTCCATCAACACACCCTCAGGATTGTCTCAGTGCCCTTCTCCAGCCTGTCCTCCATCTGTGGCTGCTCTCTGGGGACATACTGACAGGTAGGCGACAGAAACAGCCCCGAGCAACCAGTTTGGGTATGAGGAGCTCTGCTGCCACATCTCACGTCACCAGGGCTTATACGACCTGCTTCTCAGGTTGGGAACCAGTATGGAAATCCACGGCAATATAGGAGCTCCAGGTCTATGAATCTGTTTCAGGCTGGGGAAGTCTGTCTAGACGGAGCACAAGGCACTTGTAAAGCAAGGCTGGGTTTGGCCCTGATGGGCTTGGTTAGAGATTTGCCCGCACGTGAGGGGTGAGTGGCAGGGGAAGAGCCCATCAGCCAGGTCATAGCAATCCCTCGCAGGGTGCGTGTGGGTGCGGGCTCAGACAGGCACGAGGAGGTTGCAGGGGCAAGGGGGGCACTGCTTAATTTCAGTAGGAAGGCAGGAGGAGGAGGCAGAGAAGGCAGCCCTGGTTCCGTGTCACCCCCGGAGCTCAGCACTTGCAGGGCACGGACTGGCATGGTCCCTGCCGACTGTGTCAGGAGCTGCACCTGGTCCTGCTGCACCTCAGCCCTTGGGCCTTGGGGGAACTGGCCATGCTGAGGGAGGACCTTGGGAGGGGAGGCTGCGAGGGCGACATCAAGAGGGGACATCTCTGGTGGGATTAAGAGGCGAGACTGCAGGGAGTGGCTGTGAGGCAGCTGAGGGGATGATCGAGAGGGAATGCTGTGAGGGAGTGTTCAGAGGAGGCATCTGAGGTGGGACCGAGAGGGGAGACTGAGAGGGGAAACTGTGGGGGACTGAGGGGGGATGACGTGAGGAGCAACTGTGAGGGGACATC
>VZRW01001476.1:0-47884 GCA_013398125.1 Aegotheles bennettii
GCTGACTCTCCCACCACTCCCAAACCTGAGGACAAGAAAGACACAACCACAGCCAAACCCGTTCCTACTCCTACAACCACAGGGCCGACAACAACAGAAACAACCACGGTGCCCAAGGAGGTAACAACACCCAAGAAGGACAGAAGCACTGTGCTGAAGGACATGGTAACAGCAGCGAGTCAGAGAGACGTGGTGACTGTGGCCGTGTTGGTACTGGCTGAGCCAGAGGGCTCTCCTCAAGGTAAGGATGAGGCCAAGCCAGCTGCCACTGCACCAGAACCAACCACGCCGGGCAAGACAAATCCAACTCCTAAACCCAAGGAGATTGTAACGACAATTCAGAGAGACACAACCAGAGAAGCGAAGCAGATTGTAACAGCAGCAGCCAAAGAGACCACAACAGCTGGTAAAAAAGAGGTAACGACCATCAAAGAAACCAGTGGCTCACCTGGAAAAGAACTGGGAGATGCCACTGGGAAGGTTCCTGCTATTGACATGGGAGAGGGAATGACAGTCACCAAAGAGACCACTACAAGGGAGAAAAAAGACACGATCGAGGAAATGATCATTGTTTCTAATGGGACATCCAAGCCAACCATACATTTCCAGGAGGTGACCGAGACCAAAGATGAGCCTCATCCAGCCGACCCTGAACCTCTGCCAGCAAAAGAACCTGAGATAAACATCAAGCCTTCAGTAGAGACTGCAGACCTGCCAGCTCTGACCCAAGAAACACAAGGTAATTGCATTTCAGTAGCACGGGTAACCCCACCAGAGAGCAGGACAGAACATGGGAGTAGAGGACACACCAGACTTCTCTAGCTGGTGCCAGAAGAACGTGGTGCTGCTGTCCAGTGGTCACCCACAACCACAGTGCTACAGCTGCCACCATCCCGAGCACCTCAGTCCTCAGCTGGGTGGTTAAGGGAATTCTCCATGCAGTTTAGAGCCTGATTGTGTTCCAGTAATTAGCTCCAGTAACTGGCCCTGCTGGAGCACCTGCTGGAACACCTGCTAGAACACCTACTGCAGGAGATGCCAGCAGAAAAAAAGTCAGGGAAAAGGAGATACATTTCTAAGTCCCACAGAACCATCACTAGGAAGTCCAGGCTGAACACCCATGGTCACTCAGGGTACCAACCTGGTGTCCCGTGGGCACACACAAAAATTGTCACACGAGACACACGAGAAGTCTTTTCCTTGTATTCTCTTTCCTCTGTGCTTTTGTCACCACGTTTTTCATGTCCTCAGCTGGTTGTTTTCACCAGATACAGCCTGCAGGTTCTTGGGCATTTTTTAATCATATATTGAAAAATGTTTTGGAGGAAGACAAAATTGTTTTTCAAGGGAAAATATCTGGATTTTTCTCCAAAACCGATTCATCCTCCCTTTATAGTTATCTGAAAGTAAATGTGAATGCTTTTTTCTGAAATAAGGAGGGGGAAGGCAACCCACTGGAGCAGGTTAGAGAAACAGAAAGTGAACACCCTGGAGCATGAAGAAGTTAAAGGAGTTAAAAGAAGTTAAATGAGGCAGTGGAACATCTCCCTTGTGAGGAAAGGCTGAGGGAGCTGGGGCTCTTTAGCTTGGAGAAAAGGAGACTGAGGGGTGACCTCATCCATGGTTACAAATATGTAAAGGGTGAGGGGCAGGACGATGGAGCCAAGCTTTTTACAGTGATGACCAATGATAGGACAAGGGGCAATGGATGCAAACTGGAGCACAGGAGGTTCCATGTGAATCTCAGGAAGAACTTCTTTCCTGTGAGAGTGCCAGAGCACTGGAACAGGCTGCCCAGAGAGGCTGTGGAGTCTCCTTGGCTGGAGACATTCAAACCCCACCTGGATGCGTTCCTGTGTGATGGACTCTGGGTGACCCTGCTCTGGCAGGGGGGTTGGACTGGATGATTTCTCGAGGTCCCTTCCAAACCCTAGGATTCTGGGATTCTGAGGAATGTGGCATTTACAGTCCTGTTTCTGAGTCACAGGCACTCGGGTAAGCAGTAAGGGGTGATAGATCCCCACAGCCAGGGACATGGCTGGCCTGGGACTGGAACAGGAGAGCCAAACTCTCCAAGAAACAGTCCCAAATGAGTTATCAACCCCTCTGTGTGAGCGGTGCCAGGAGAGGCAGAGGGGCAGAGCCCCAAACCCCAGTGGCACAGCACGGTGGGGTGGGAAGGGACCTCTGGAGATGACCCAGTCCAACCCCTGCTACAGCAAGGGCACAGAGTCACCTCCAGGTGGGGTTTGAATGTCCCCAGAGAAGGAGACCCCACCACCTCTCTGGGCAGCCTGGCCCAGTGCTGCCACCCTCAGGGTACAGAAGTTCTTCCTCACGTTCAGACGGAGCTCCCTGTGCTCCAGTTTGTGCCCATTGCCCCCTGTCCTGTCACTGGGCACCCCCGAGAGGAGCCCGAACCCCTCCCCGGACACTGTAGAGCCCAAACGCTCCACACAAACACCAACCCCCCCGAACGCGGTGGTTTTTTTGCAGCGCTGAAGGACGCGAAGGACCTGTGCAGCGGGAAGCCAGCAGACGGCATGGTGGCACTGCCCAACGGCACCCTGGCTGTCTTCAGAGGTAGGGACCGACCCTCCCTGCCCTGGTGCCCGCCCCGGGCAGGGCTCAGCCCGTCTCACGGNCCGCATCACCGAGGGTTGGGGCATCCCCTCGCCCATCGACGCCGTCTTCTCCCGCTGCAACTGCGACGGCAAGACCTTCTTCATCAAGGTGGGCAGCCTGTCCTGTCCTCTGCTGCCCGGGGAACAAAGGGAGGACACAGCAGAACCGTGTCCAGGTGCTATTTGTGCACAAATCACCCCCCAGGTGCCCCACTCGGTAACACACAGAATAACACACAGCTGTGTTCTTGTCCTCCCCCCACCCAAACACAGCCTAAACGTGTCCCTAATGCACCTGCCTTCCTGAAAGCAGGTGATGGTGAATGCAAACACCTCATTAAGGTGATTATAGTCCCAATCCCAGATTCCAACAGCTCTTACTGTCCCTGAGCATTGAGGGATGCAGAGGGAACTGCTCTGTTCAGTGCCTGCTCCCCCAGCTCAGCCCAGAGCCACTCTGTCTGTGTCCATCACCCACTGCACGGCTGTGTCCAAAGGTGGTGTTGAAGGACTCCAGGAGGTGTTTTATGAACTGTGGTTGTCTTTAACGGATGGAGGCAGATGAAGCCTTATGGAGACCAGCTGAGGGAACTGGGGTTATTGAGCCTGGAGAAGAGGAGACTGAGAGGAGACCTTATTGCCCTCTACAGCTACCTAAAGGGAGGTTGTAGTGAGGCTGGTGTTGGTCTCTTCTCCCCAATTGCTGATGACAGGACGAGAGGAAATGGCCTCAAGTTCCATCAGGGGAAGTTTAGGTTGGATATCAGGAAGAAGTTCTTTCCTGAGAGGGTGGTTGGGCACTGGAATGGGCTGCCCAGGGAGGTGGTGGAGTCACCGTCCCTGGGGGTGTTCAAAAAATGGGTTGATGAGGCACTTGAGGCCATGGTCTGATGGTCTAATGGTTAGGAATATGATGGGATAAAGGTTGGACTTGATGACCCTGGAGGTCCCTTCCAACCAGAATGATTCTGTGATTCTATTCTATGAGGAGGAGCTCCCAGTCGGTTCCACTATAATTATCAAAATGCTGGGGTTCCGATGGTTTTTCAGCTCTGTGTTGAAGCTGAGTTGCCCAGAATGAATTCCCTCTAAAGCTCACCTCTGCCTCAAACCCTCAGGGCCCCCTGTACTGGCGCTTCACTAATGGTGTCATGGATAAAGGGTACCCCAAACCCCTGGCGAATGGATTTGCAGGGCTCAGTGGGAAGATCGTCGCGACCCTGCCGGTGGCGAGGTACAACAGCAGGCCAGAGTCTGTTTATTTCATCAAAAGAGGTACGTCTCTTCCTTCAGAAGCTTACAGATGCTCACAAGGTGCTTGAATCTCTTCAGTTGGGAGCACAACACTGTTTCTGTTGACTGAACAACATATCTCTTTCAAAAACAGAGATATAAGTGAGGTCGGAGTGTGCTGGGTGGCCAGAACATGGCCTGAAGCATCACAGGTTTGTAATGGTACTTACAGATCTTCAAGTGCATTTAAAAACACAGGACCTCCAGGGACAGAATCCAGCACCCTAGCAGACAGACAGTAAAATAAGCTTTATCTGGTGGCGAAACTATTTTAGTCTCAAGTTAATTAGAGAAGGGAAGGCTTTAATCTTACTAATTCCTAACTACGTGTGGAAATCTCCCTCCTTACTTCTTATTTTGTATTTTAAATTAACACAATTGCCTTATGTGAATGATGTACTGCCAACATAGAACAGTTACCTGAATCTAAAAAGCAGAGGTGAATGAAATGCAAATCCTTTCCTGGATTCTACCCCTCTTCTCATGTAGCCTAAACCAAGGGTCCCACCTACCCTCTCCCTGATAAACAGGAATGATGGCAGCAAAGGCAGTTCCCCTGGAATTGTGCTTACTACAGGAACTTGTCATGAGCCTGGATCGATGGGCAGAGGCCAACGGGATGAGGTTCCACCAGCCCAAGTGCCAGGTCCTGCACCTGGGTCACAACCCCAGGCAACACTCCAGGCTTGGGGAAGGGTGGCTGGAAACTGCCTGGCAGGAAAGGACCTAGGATATTTGTCAGCCATGGCTGAACGTGAGCCAGCAGTACGCACAGGTGGCCAAGAAGGCCAACAGCATCCTGGCTTGTATCAGCCATAGTGTGGCCAGCAGGACCAGGGCAGAGATTGTCCCCCTGTGCTCAGCTCTGGTGGCCACACCTCAAATCCTGGGGTCAGTTCTGGGCCCCTCACTCCAAGAAGGAGATTGAGGGTCTGGAGAGTGTCCAGAGCTGGGGAAGGGTCTGGTGCACAGGGCTGATGGGGAACAGCTGAGGGAGCTGGGGGTGTTCAGCCTGGAGAGAAGGAGGCTGAGGGGAGACCTTCTGTTCTCTGCAACCCCCTGAGAGGAGGTTGGAGCGAGGGAGAGGTCGGTCTCTGCTCCCAGGTTACAAGTGCTAGGACGAGAGGGAATGGCCTCTAATTGTGCCAGGGGGGTTTAGATTGGATCTGAGGAACAATTTCTCCCCCTCAAAGGGCTGTCAGGGCCTGGCCCAGGCTGCCCAGGGCAGTGGTGGAGCCCCCATCCCTGGAGGGATTTAAAAGCCGTGCAGATGTGGTGCTGAGGGCCATGGGTCAGTGGTGGCCTTGGCAGTGCTGGGTTAATGGTTGGACTCCATGATCTTAAAGGTCTTTTCCAACTAAAATGATTCCATGAGCTGGCAGGAGGTATCACTATAAGCTCATGTCAGTTAGAGAGCAAGGCTTTTTTTATCTCAAAATGTAGGACTGGATAGTAAAAGCTGCAGGCTGGCACAGTTGTAGATGAATTGAAGTGATGCAGTTGATTTCCTGCACATCACACAGGCATCAAGGACATTTTCATATCTGAGCTGGGGGTGGCTTCTTCCTTTTGTTGTGCTGTGGGTTTGTGTGTCTTTTCTAACCAAACGAAACAAACATCTGCTTTAGATGGCAACATGCAGCAGTATGTGTACAGACAGGAACCAGCCAAGAAGTGTCAGCAAAGAAGAACCCAGGTTACCATAAGATACCCAGCCTTTGTCCCAAGGATCATCATACGGAGACGCTTCCAGCGTGCAGTGAGAACACCAACCATCATCCGGACCGTTAGAATCAACCCATATCCATCCGGTAACTCCACTTTATTAAGTTTTGGTTTTTTATACAGCTGCTTTAATCTTAGTAGTTTCCAAAACACAACATTCTGTTCCATTTTAATATTTAATACTTTTAGTACTTTGCAAGCCAGCAGGTCTGGCTTGCTGCAGATCACACAAGCACAGCAGACACACTGCAGCAGCTCCTGACTTATGGTTTCTTTTGCTTGCAGGGGTTTTGCGCAAGGAAATCAAAATGACTGCCTACTGGAGAGGGCTCCCCAAAGTCATTCACTCAACTCTGTCCATCCCCAACCACAACAAGCCAGACGGCTACGACTACTACGCCTTCTCCTACAGTAAGTTCAAGCTAATGCAAGTTACTATGTATCTCAGCTTTCTGAAGCATGAAGTTACCGCTTGTGGTTCCGCAAGATTGATTTTAAGCACTACTAAAACGTCCTGAGAATTAAAATGTTGCCTGTAATAGAGAGATGTTTCTATTAAGAAAAATGAATCAGTAGTTACAGGACAACTAGCAGCAATGAGGTACAATGATTCAAACCAGCCACTTGCAGAAGGCATTGTCCTAAGAGTTCAGGCTTATGAAGTGACAAGAAACCTGACACACAGATGCAGAATTGCATTAATGATAGATTGAAATCCTTGGACTGCTACACATAAGTATTTTTTTCACTGGCTTCCATGGATCTGTGTTTCTGACAAAACAGAAGAAAGATGGACATGAATCATTTTTGCTTCACAGGAAAAAATGATTTCCGATTCCAGATTAGGTAGATCCTTCCCCTCCAGCCAGGATCACATAAAAGCATTCCTTGGAATTTTCTGGACTATTCAGAAATAAAAGCTCTAAGAACTAACCGTGTCCAAATAGAGGACACCGAAGGAGGTTTCTGCCAGTGTGATCCAATTCCTGACCTTAACACAGGCCAGTTCACACTTGGGGACCACAAGAATTCCCACTGCTGCAGTCAGTGCAAGATTGTTTGGTTTCTAGTTTGTTTGATTTCCAAACTCTTAAGAAACTATTTCTGTGTTCTAGCAGTGCAAGAGTATTCTTCCCTACTCCTTGTTCTCGGGACAGATGCAATTATTGGCAGTACTTAGCTAAATTTTAACTGAACACAAAGAAAGACATGTGGAAAAATAAAGTTGAGGACAAAAATTCATTGTTACAGCCCCTCAACTTGATATATGTGCGTGGAATGAAAAGTCTGTTATTCATGCCTAAGTGAAATGAAAAGGAAGGCTTTAACTTCAAGACTCTTTCCATGTACTAAGTGCAGTTTCTGGAATTGAATTCTGACCCATCTTCATTTCAGATCGGTACTACAGCTTGGATGTCAGCAAAAGAATAGCCAGACCTGTTACTGCTCTGACAGGAAAGACTGTATCCAAAGACTGGTACAACTGTCCTACCAAGTGATGCACAGCAGAGGATCTCAAGAAAAGATGCCATTTGAATGTTGACATTTTGTCTAATTTTATTAATAAAGACATCGAAAAGTGTGCACACAAATCTAAGTATAAAATGCTGCTTTAAGCTCTGGCTTCATTACACTAAAGCAACCACAGGCAAACTGGCACTCGTTATACACAGCTGGCAGGACTTTACAGGTCATTTAACTAATATTCCCTCTGTTCAGGCCTCCTCTGCCTCCCATTGCATGAGTTACACCTGTGTTGGGAAAGAAAACAAATGCATTAGCAGAAACCCTTTCCACCCTTTTAATCCCTTCATCCTCCTGTAAGGAACTGCTGCAGCAGCAGGGCACTTCCTTTCTGATGAAATCCCAGCCCCCTACCCTGGTGGTACAGATACATCACACCTCTGTCACTGAGAGAATGCTGTTGGCTTGGGATCCTACCTCAGGCCCCGTGCCAAAAGAACAAGCTGAGCATTCCTGCCATATTTGAAAGAAATGGTGATAGACTAGAAAGAAAATCTATCCACATTGCACCTCCTCACTTGTTTTTTTTCCCTTTAAAATACCCAAACCTGGTATTTCAACGCCGCTGTCGTGTCTTCAACATTAAAATAATGCCAAACCCATACAATTCATCCCAGGATTTTTCTTACTACAGAAGTTGCAAACAATGATTTATTGTCATGGTTTAACTTTACTGCATTACAAAAATCTGTAATGCTTCCCTGAACCTTTCTGTTGTTTTTTTAAATCACTGTAAGACACAGTGAGATAACAACTGGGATTCCCGTGTACCAAACAGGAAACTGATATGTAAAACCAGAAGATTTCTAAACTTATCTCCTAGCCTTCTTCTTTAAAATCTTCTTTTAAAACTTTGCTCAGTTTAAGATCTACTGCACTTGGCTCCTGTCAGTGCAGAGAGAGTAAAGTGCCACTGAAGAAGAAAGTTTGCCTGTCTAAAAAACGCTCAGACTAACACACTGCAACAGAACTGCAGAGCTCTTCTTTAGGGCACCACCCTGAAAGCCAGGGCAGGGACACTGCAGTATTTCATGCCCTGGAAGCAAACACAGCATGTCAGTAGTACTTTATACCAAGGAAGGAAGTTTTAAAACATGTTCAAATACAAACACTTACCCCTCTGCCTGTTGAACTGACGACCACGAACACCAGTTCGTAGTGTCGGGGGCTGAAGTCTGACCCGTCGGAAGGGCTTGGGCTGGTTACTGCTCGTGTCTGGGAAGGGGTGCAAACACAAGAGAATGGCTGTGTCTAGTACAGTTCCTCACTGCTAACGTACACCATTTCATACACATTATGCTCTTGAATTGACTTGGAAATTATCAAGGTGCATCCTTATTTCATTGACATCTCGGATATAAATAAAAGCCTCAAAACAAGTGAGTTTGGGACTTGTTTCATCACCCGTGCTAGGTGGTAAATTGGTACCTCCACAGTGATTTACTCACTGTTCTTTGGAGATTTCATTGAATGAAAAAATATTTTTACATCTGACTTCAAACAACAGTGGACAGAGTCACCACAGCCTCAGTAACTTTTGAGGCATTATTCTTACTATGGCCTGCTTGAGTTCCCAGGGTCCAAGGAAGAGCTGTTTACCATTAGCCTTATAGGCATCAAAACATGACCTTGCTCTGAGTTCCCTCTTATTTTGTGTATCTTGGCTATCAGCAGTGCATGAGGCTGGTCCAAAAAAGTTCCCTCACTTACTGAAATGGTACAGAACAACTGTTTCCATCCATTAACCCCTACCTGCAGATGAACTAGAGGGAGGATCTTGACTAGTCGAAGGAAGATCTGACTCATCAGAAGCTTGAACAGATTCTTCTTCTTGCTGGCTATCAATTTCTAGGCCTGCTTCTGAAGTAATTCTAGAGAAGAAGGAGGGGGAGGAAAAACAGGTAAGCACATTCATGTAGTGTCGAAAAGTTCAGGACAAAAAGGCTTTGTCTTGGAGCAGAAAGATTCCTATGCAAACATCTTTCCCTGGAAATCATCAAGGGTTTTATTCTGTTTTGCTGTGTCCCCCTCTGCCCCAATCATAACAGATTTATCTGGCTTTTAGAAAAATAACAATGCCACTTCCTTGATACGCAGCTCAGTGCCAGATGCACATCCAACATATTCACTGTCCTTCAGAGGTGGTCACAGAAGCTACTTAATAACTACAAAACCTAATGTGATGGTGGTGTGTATGTGTAGGCAGGGGGAGAATGAAGCAGAGGGACCACCACTGACCAGTTATGCCTAAAGATCACTTGCTGCTGCAACACCCGAGTTATTTGGACTCTGTTTTCAAATAACAAAAAGCATTATAGGGCTGGAAAAAAAGTTAAACATTCAATTTAGTTTAAATGCAGCTCACTTTTTTGCATACATTTTATTTACCTCAACTAATATATAGACTGTTAGAAGATGATAACTAAAACTCATACATCATGGGAGCCACCTGTTCCCTGCTAGCAGCAGACTGACTCGTTCTCCTGTCAAGCTAAAAGCCTGTTCTGAACTACAGCCTGTTGTGTCAACCATTTAGTTCCTCTGTGGATATACTTCTAATAACTAAAGACTGGATGGTTTTGTAAGGAACGAATCTGAGACCCATCCCATGCTCTATCTGCTCGTAGGCAGACTATTGCAGTCCAAGCTGGTGCTGCATCACAAAAACTGTGTGGCATATTCAACTGCAGCAGCAATACTTCATTTTCTTCTGACCAAACCCCCCAACTCCTGCAATCAGCAGGTAAAAGGTTAGGTAAATTGTGAACTACACGTATCTTTTACTATTATGCAACCAATAAGCATCAAAAGTAGAGGACAGCATAAAGTGATAGCCTATCCCTTTTAGATTGTAATGTATTTCATCAGAACACAAAATACAGCAGTTGTTGTAAGTATTAATAATCGTGCTTGCAAAGTGGAAGACAAAATAATTTGTCTGTCAAATTCTCCAGAACTGCTTATTCCCCCCCTTGTGTGACATCTTTTGTACTTGCACTGCCTTAACAGAATGACTCCATTGTATACCCTTGCTTTGCACCAAGCAGTGATTTTCCCTATTAATAAACAGGAATGCTTTAGCCTTTATTTTGCAAACCTCAGTCCTTCAGACCGGGGCTTTTACCATCAGTATTTCACTACTAGAGAGGCCTTTGCATTCTGAAAAAATACACAAATCCTTTTTTGGCTGACTTTTCTATTAACTATCTTAAATCATAAGGAGAAAATGTTTGGTTTTGGAGGAAAAGGTCAGATTGTACTTGATAAAATTACTAAACCCCGTTTGGGCTGTCCTTCCTAGCAGAGTGGGTTAAATTGAAATGAGTCACAGGCACATTTCAATGAAAACAAATCATTAGAACTAACATGACATCAAGTCTTAGTCACCCAAACCCAGCTTACCCTTCAGATTCTGCCTCTGCAAACACCTCATCCCCATCATCGCCCGTGCCAGCCTCTGCCGTGGTGGAGAGGTTGCCAGTGGATGTTGTGACCATGGGCACCGATTGCGAAGCGTGCTCCGAGGCATCCGCCGAGGCACTCTCAGTGAAAACTGTCACTGCACAGGAAAGGGAGTTTAACAAACACCTCAGCCACGTCAGGGAAAGGGCTGCTGCAACACTCCCGAGGTAGCAATAGCACAATCCTCTAATTCTTTTCTGCAAAGTCAGGGTTTGCAGCTTTTACTTCAGCCTGCAAATTTCCTGCCGCTTACCCGGTGCTGCTACTTGTAATGGTGTTGTTGGAACGCTGCGACCACCTGATTCTTCCTCATGAGCAAGGAACAGTGGGGTTTCATACATCCCTAAACCTGCAACACAAAGTTTCAGTGACAAAAGAGATTAACTGCTGCTTTCTCTCTGTACACTCGATGAGATCCAGGGATTTGTACTTAAATATGGAGATTTTTGTTGGTTTGAGTTGTTTTGACTTACTGCCAGAGCTAATTTATTCTAATCAAGGTTTTACCTTGCAACATTACTGCTTCTTTTACTTTCATCCTTTTCTAATGCCATTATTTTGCTGTGAGCTTTCTTCAAAGAACAGCACATTGTTCTGTGCCGAGAGGAGTGCAGGGGAAAGGGACGACTCAGGACATCAAAGACAACATTGGACAGAACTGCCTCATCATTTCTTAGCAGGCAAGGATAGATCCCAAAGATTTCCTTGCATTTGCTGTTTTCCTTTACTACTTTACTATAGGAAAGCTACAATCAACAGTATAATTCCAGTTAAAAGCCATTCCTTCAATATTTCATTTCTCCTGAAGTGAGGTTTCTTGGGCCCACCAGGCAATTTCTCCTACACAAAACCCCTACTCACAGAAGCATTCTACTTTTTAAACCAGATTACAAATAGAAGTGCACCAGCTGGAAGGAAACACCTTTTTACTTTCTGTTAGCCTCTCTCTAGACAATTAAGAGTCACAGGTTTGCACACTTCAACAAGCATCCGAAGTGGAACTGTGTTGTACTGACTGTGCTATTTGTTTTTTACTCAAACCACTGTGGAAAAGCACAGAAATGGTTTAGGTTTACCTCCTTGTGATGCAAGCTGACCAAGATCAGAGTGACTTGAGCTGGTTTGTGGCATATCTTCAGGGGGTCCAAATCTGAATCTAGGAACTCCAGCTACCTGGGGGGAACTAGCAAAATAAAGATTTAAGGAATTCAGCAATTTTTCCAATGCTCCAGGGAGGGGAAATAAATGGAAAAAAAAAAAAAAGAGACACAACTTTCTGATCAAAACAAGAGAACAAATTATGCATGAGACAAAATTAATATTGACCATAAAAATCTGCAAAATTACTGCTAATTAAACAGCAATTAGTTCCTCGAATTTATCTGGACCTCATCCAAAATCAGTAAAACAGTCCCAAAGAGAATATTCTTTACTTATTCATCCCATGAATTCTCACAATTTTAAGTGGATTGCTGAACGTGTCCAGAACACATCCAAAAACAGACGTAACTTTTCCTATTTTATTAGCAATATTAGGAGGGAGGAGCCAGGGTGGAATTGAAATAGAAGAACCTGGGGGTTTTTTTGCTTAATTTCTTCTGAAGTCAGTAAGTTACAATATATTGGAGATAACCTGCCTTCTAATTTGCTGGTAACTTTCACGATACACAGTTCAAACAATGATTGCTTATTTGTAGATGCAGTCATCTACCATGCTACTTGCATATTTTAGTGTGTTACTCCAATCACGAGTTCACTTCATTTGAATTTATTTTCATTCTACTGAAAAACAGGGAAAAATAGGTGTTTTGTTTTTCTTTACATCTACTTACTGAATGGCTTCTGCAAACCCATCTGTACGATGTGGAACTACAAGAGTTGGTGTGCTTGGAACTGTTCTGTCCTCATCATCAAAGAAGTGTTGCTGCTGGAAAAAAAGAGACTGATATGAGAGCCCACAATGTATTTCCAGTTTCTACCAAGCTGAGTTAAAGGTTGATTTGCTTTTCCCACATTATCCAGCAAAACAAAGAGAGATTTAGCTCTAGCAAAATTTTTGTCTCATTTCAGACATCTAAATCTGAGCTTGTTATATAGATCACCCTTGCAGGTGATAAAAATCCCAAACCAACCCAAAATAAAAACCATACACTTGTAGGGCACCCATCTTGCAAAAGATTTTTAGACATCTACTCCACGAGATCATCCTACCATCAGTGCCACATCTCCCTGTGGGGAGGGATCTTAGGGCAATGCATAGATCAGAATCATGTGTCTTACCCTGGATTCCTGCCATGTTCCTACCATATGGGACTTTTCACAATGTGAATCCAATCACCTCTTCCCTATAGACTTGTGTCCTTTGTTCCTCCACTGCCTACAGAGCCAGATACCTCCCTCTTCCCTTGCCCTCCATGAGGCAATCTCTTCATCTTCCTCTCTTCCTTCTGTATTTTTCAAACCTCTCTCTCTGAAGTACCTGTAAGGTCCCTCCCACGTACTCAGTTACTGTCCAGGCAAAAACCAGTATGGTCCAAGGCCAGTTCCAAGCAGAGATTGAATGATAGGTACATACAAGCCAAGCAAATCAAAAAATCTGAGCTGACGCCTTTGATCTCAGAAAAGATCCTATTTTAGTCAGTCAGTCTCTCCCCTTGCCTTCACTGAACTTGCATTTGTTCTGTCAAATACAGCTGAAGTTGAATAAAGAGTTCAAAATCAGCTGAAGGAGACAGACAGAAAACATAAATTAGTCTTGTTCCTTCAGGATGAGGGTGAAAACTCTGGTGTTTTTCCAGCAACATTCCCACTTTAAAAGACTGATTCTAAAAACAATTAAAACAGCTTTGGACAAAACCAATTCAATCTCTTCTGAAGAACTTTAGCTTCCTGTGACTCTTCTCATATTTTGCCTTCCTTAATATAGAAATTAACAGGACCAAGATATTATCTGCAAAGCTACAAAAACCATCCCACCCCTGAAGTCAGTATCTAGACTGCTTTAAAAACAAAATAAACCCTGAGAGTTATGAATGTTCCCTCAATGCAGGTTTTTAGTAGTAGACTGTTGCATACTTACCATCCCACCAATACCAGGAGTCAGCTGAAGCCCACGCCCCACCGACTGCCTTCGAGTCATCTGGATTCTCTTTACAGTAAAGAAAAAATGAAGCAGTGTGAATGCTTTCCTGGAATTCTAATAACATGCAATTATTCAATCAGGGTCAAGGATAGTTGCTAAATGAGTAAGCATAACAATTATATGTCAGTGTACAACACTGCTCAGTACAGCATCATACCTTCTTAAATAGCACCCTGTGGCACTACTCCACATTGCATATCTGCTGCCTGGTCTAACCACGACAGAGATCATGCAGGTTTAAATTCTGGGTGAGTGACATTACTGTGTTACTCAGCTTTCTACTGAGGACAGAAAACCTGAACACAGAAATATTGTGGCCTCAAGCCTCAGAACAAGTTAATGGTAAAGGATAATTTCAGTCAGGGTATTTTTGCAACATTCAGGCTGTGATGTTTTCCTTTACAGGATCTACGTCAGGCACTGACTGACAGGTTCAGCTTAGAAAACGAATGGCAACATTCCTTTGCCCAATCTGCACTGGGGCAGAGACTAACCAAAATCCCTGCCAGTCCCTGAGTTACAGCCTGCCCCAGAACAGCTTTTGTAGCAGAAATATCAGCAGTCACTGACTGAAACAGCACTGGTACAAGAATTGTTACATACAAACCCATCCTGGGTGTCTTACTGTTTTTAATGTTCCCTGTCCAGCCATAACGTGCAGGATGAGATGTGTTGGGTCATTTTGCTCAGCTAAATTTTCAGGATGCTAAATAGATGCCATCTGTTTTTACAACAGGCAGAAGAGTTAGGTTTTATTTAAAGTCTTCTGAACCACTAGAGATAGTTTATACCTGTACTGGGGGCCCAAGCTCTTGAGGAGGAGCATGAATAGTCAGTCGTGGGGGCAGAGGGTGCGGTGGCCTGCGTGGTGACTGCGGGGGCCGAGGGGGCTGTCTCTCCGAGGCAGACGATGGCTGCTGCTCTCTTGAACTCTCGTGAGGAAAAGTGGACTCTGCAGCACTTGTACTGCCTTCTCCTACAACGTACAGAAGTGCAGAGGAGTAAACACATGCTCTCCAAACAAGTCCTCAAATTCCGCTATCACATCCACACGGGCATTTTTACCCTTGCAGGAGTGGGGCAGCTCAGTTCTGTTATTGAAAAGCACTTAAAAGAGGACTTGTGCCAGCTATGTCAACACCAGCACTGAACCAAACTATTCAAGTGCTCATTCACAGAGATTAATCCCTTAAGCCATCAATACAAGTTTCCATATCAACCAGAGCTTGCAGGGTTTTCAAAGGAATGTGGAATATATCCAGAAAAGAACATTTCAGAAGAATCTACATTTCAGGTTAAAACGGTCTTTAGTGCAGATTTTAACGTATGCAAAACAGCTTCTACACTTCCCCCCTTACAGACACAGACTTTGAAGAAACATGGAATAACCATACCACTGTTTTGAGAATCTGCTGCCCTCTGGTTGCTTTCACCTCCTCCCATGCTCTCCTCAGTCTCTGTTCCAGGATCTGTACCATCAGCACCCTAAAAACCAATATAAACAGAATACAACTTAGCACTGAACAGCTTACAGGCCATGAAGATGTATTTGGAGAATATACAGAAAATAAGGAGTAAGAGATATGAAAACATTAAAATATTTCTGTAAATACCTAGTCAGGTAAATGCATACAACTGTATCAAATTCCAGAAGCTTTGCATATCTATACAAACAAACGTGGACAATGTAGCCATCATCATTTATTAATAACAATGAAATAGCCTTTGAAGAAATTGCCTTACTAGCTTTGCAGCTACAGGATTTGTTGCTGGCTCCTGTACTTTGCATTTTCATTCAGCCCTCTTCAACACTGAAAGTTGATTTTTCTTGTGAAAACACCAGTTAAAACAGGAATTACTGTCACCTACTGTCAGCCTCAGTTTTTTGGGATGAATTCACACTAAGATTTTCTCTTTCAAGTATTCAAATCTGTACAGATGCAATATAACACCAATTTATTCCAAGAGATTTAACAGACTATAAAAAAGGTCTCACCTCAGCATCATCTGCTTCATATCCATCATTACCATCAGCACTTCCAGTTCCTTCATTACTGTCATCACCTTCATCTCCCATCCCTGTGTCTTCATCATCATCCTCATCTTCCTCTTCCTCATCCTCATAGTCCTGTGATAAGACCATTAAAAAGCCTTAAGGAAGTGCAGAAAGGGTAGTGGAGTAATTTCAAACCTTGAAGTGGCACGTGGTACGTTTCACTCTGTGATACACAGACCACCTTTGTCTGTGGATGACTCTGAAGATGTTCAGCATTTATTAGCCACAGAACAGATGTATGTACTTTTTGATTGCTGTGGCACATTACCTTGGCCAGAGAGCCACCCAGCCACTGCCTCTTCAACAGGACAAGGGTAGAAAATAAGATGGAAAAGCTTGAGGGTCAAGATGAATGCAGGTAGATCACTTGCCAATTACCATTATGAGCAAAAGAGACTCAACTTGAGCAAAATTAACTTAATTTGCTGCTAACTAAAACCAGAGCTGAATGTTGAGAAACAAATAAACAAATACTACACCACCTTCCCCCCTCCTCTTCTTCCCAGGCTCATTCCCAGCTCCTCTTCCTCCTCCCCCACCCCAAGCAAGGCAGAGGGGACAAAGGAATGGCAGTCAGTTCTTATCAGTTTCTTTCTGCTACTCCACACTCCTCACACTTTCCCCTCCTGCTGCAGTGTGGGTCCTCTCTGCAGTCCTTCAACAATTACTCCAGCAGCAGGTCCGTCCCACTGGAGGGCTGCCTTCCATCAGGGTAAACCTGCCCCTGCTTTGGCTCCTCTCCATGGGCCACAGCTCCTGGCAGAGGAGCCTACTCCTCCATGGGCTGCAGCTTCCTTCAGGGAACATCCTCCTCTCCACAGGCTGCAGGGAAATACTCAATACTACCTTGTGGTCTCTTCCATGGGCTACAAGGAATATCAGCTCTGGGCCTGGAGCACCTCTTGTCCCTCATCCTTTGACCTTGGTGTTCACAGGATTGTTTCTCATGTTTTTTTCCCTTCCTAACACTAACATTGCCGTGCAGTGTTTTGCCCTCTCTCATACATGTTCTCACCAGCTGATGGGCTCAGCTGTGTCCTGCAGAGGCCTCTCCCAGAGGCCACCTGTGTACACTGAACAGCCACAGATGATCTAGAGGCACTGTGGAATTTTATGACTTCAAAAAAATCGAGCTGAAGCAGCAAGTATCTTCAAAACACAAGAAGTTCAGGCTACACAGATACAAGCTACTTATAGTTTAAAAAAATATTTTGATTAAATTAGTCCTGCGAGGTAAGCTCTACATCTGATCAAAGATCGAATCATAAATAAACCAGTTTAATAAATCATGGAATTCCATGATATCCATACTTCCTGCTCGCCTTCGTTTTCTTCATCATCATCATCTTCGTCATCACTATCGATCACAATGACATCATCTCTCTTGGATTGACCATCCTGAGATGATGAAGTGTTTTGCTGATCTGACTGAAGAGGTCCAAGATCTATTGGGATAGACTGGGAAGTTTCTTCACTGTCCTCCATGGGAGTGTACTCTCCCTGTGTAACACCCTGTAAGAGATACAAGGAAATTGAATTACTAACCAGGATAGGAGAGGATAAAAGAGAAGGCTACAGACGCTTGTCACCAATCAGCTACAGACAACTGAAAGTCTCCTGGGGAAAAAAGGTCTCTTCTAAACATGAGCTCTGAGCTACTGTTTGAGTTCTTCTGGTCTGGAGGGACACCAGTGGCATTCACATGCTAGCCAGGCACTGCAAACAGGCCTCCTCCACTCAGCACGTCTGTGTATTCAAAATGTTTTAGCTGTGTCTAGCACGTATGACTAGAAGTGTGCAGTAAAAAACACATCAGGGACAGTCCCCTCACAACCTCTCTTCTTTAAAGAAAAAAAAATATCGCGACTCTACCACATAAATGTTTTAGCATTCCAGACTTTTGGGTTAGATACAGCAACAAGGTTCTGTTATTTCCTGATCGACGTGTTACTTTAATGTTGCAAATGGTTATCTACCAGCAGAACTCAAATAATCACAAGGAGTACTAAAACTGTTAAATAAAGAACATTTAAAGACACCTGTGGATTAGAAAGCACACAGCTGGGGTTTAATGGGGAGATAAAGGTTTGTCATCATACCATTTAAACCTGTGAAGGACTCAGGTCAGTACCCATCAATGCTTAGGGAAAATACATCCCACAACTCAACTGAGGTTTTGCCAAGTTAAAGAATTCTTTTCTGAGGTAAAATGAGATTAAATGAATGGTTTTCACTTGTATTTGGCTTTCCCAACACCTCTGCAATGGACATTTTACAGAGCTAGAACAAACCCAACTTTTTTTCTTTTTGTTTATCACATCGTGACCCATTTAACACTGAATTGCTCCAGGATTTATCAAACCTTTCTGTAAAAGAAAAGTCAGGAAGTGAAGTACTCCAAAGGAGTAAGCAAAGAACTGGGAACTCCAATTCCATTTGAAGACTGCGACTCATTTAACCTCTACATCTCAGTTTCACTATATAAAACTGGGGCTAAGGATGGCAGGATTTCTTAAACAACACACTGAATTCCAACTCAAAATCGCAAAGCTTCATTAACATTCTGAGTGTTACTTAGACAGGTATGTGTGAAGTGCAATAAAAATTGATTATCTGTCCTTGCAAGTTTAAACTTTAACAGGTTATATGTTGTTTTCTCTGGAAACCTGCAGGATCTGATCTGAGAGTTTGGGGAAAAAAGAAAAGCTAATTCTACTGAAATGAATATATTTTTTTTCTCTCAAATATGCTTACCTCTCCAATTGAGTCTTGTGAATCTTGATTGTACGTCTGAGCTTCCACCTCACCATCAGTGCTCTCTTCTGCTGTCACTTCCTCCTGAAAGAACATAATTCTCTCATTTAAAACACATCATCAGCCCTAAACTTTGCTTATTTTGAGATTTATTTTTTTTACCGTTATTTAAAAAATTCTCTTTCCCCACAAACATAATGGGCAACATTTTGCTGCCCCTCTTTTACTGTGATTCCTTAGCTCTGCTTCTAGCTAGCATCCCACTTCTCTGCCCTGGAGAAATATANGCAGAGAAATATAATTTCCCCATTCCAGTTCACTGGGACTCAGTGTCTCTAAATCTTTTCAGAACCCAGAAAGAATCCTCAAGATTTCCCATCCCGTCTCCATTCTCTCAGCTAATTCACTGATAATGTTCTTACACAATCTTGCTCCTTTCTGTTGTGCAACATCTCTCCTGTAGAGTTAACATAATGTCTTTGAGTTTCTTAACACTATTCATGAGTTGAGACAAACTCACAGCAGACAAGTTCATTCCTTTTTTGCCAGACATCCCAACTCCCTCACACCAATATTTGACACACATCTCCTTTTCCATGGAACTCATCTTTGCTTCCCTGTCGTCTCCTCAGGCACACTGTACTTTACTCCAGGATAACTGTAGATAATGACCTTCCAAGACCACACTGAAAAATGTTTTAACTTCTTCCTCCTCAATGCTAGGATATATGGTCCTCTCTCTGCCATCATTCAGTTCATTATGACTTGCATCATTCATTGCAACTGGTATAACCTCTGCCCTTTACGATACCCAAACACAATTGCTTCCTCTCTGATAGCTTAAAAAGTCACATTAGGAATTAACTGACTTGCTATTGAGCAATATACTTGCTCTTCCCATTAGAATTTTCCAAAGGGACAGACTAAGCAGTAGCATGTTCTTGCCAACCTCAGGTCCAATTCTCTGTATGCTTCTCAGTTTCTTTGGAAGAGGTACATCCACTGTTTCCTCTGAAATTTGGTCCGAGTTTTCCACAGTGTTATCCTCCTCTTCCTCTCGTGGACGTTTGGACAGTGAAGAACTTGGGGTAGCTGAAACTTAAAAGAGCCTCTCTGTTAATTTGCAGAACAACAAATGTACAAAACAGAAAAATCACATGGTTTGGCATTTTACTCTGGAGGATCTCCTCTTTTTCTCCATTGAATGGTAACAAACTGAATCAGATACAATTGCCTTGTGCCATTTCCTAGGACATGAAAGCATCAGTCCCTTTTGTTACAGGTCTTGGACCTATACCCACAACCTAACTGAACCCAGTTGTAGGCTTCGGGGTACAACTAAAATAATTTTTTCCAACATCTTTGCTCCTGACAAGTGCCTAAAAGTCTAAGAGAGTTATCAGCTGGGAAACAAACAACAAAGCAAACATTTGCAAAAGCATATTTTGGGGAATAAGTGTTCTACACAAAATTCACACCATACAGGGCAAACAGATGTGCAACAGTGTATCACACCGAGTAGACCTTTAGAGTTCTTCTCTGTATTTTACCTTCCAGCTTAAGTAGCTCACTCGACTCCTAAAATTCACCTTGCACCATGGAAACAGAGGCAGCAAGGTTTAATGCATTCAGCCCCATGCCACTCTGAATAGATAAACAAACATGTGAGCTTTTATTTTCTACAAAAAACACTGTGACAACAGCATTCTGCAGCTTCAAGAACAGAGCCTAACCTCAGAAGCTTGTAAAACATGCAATAAATTAAGGGGGGGGGAAGAGCAAATTCTTTTGCTGAAGTTAGGCCTGGTTTGACAAGAGAACAACTGGAGCTACTTAAAAAGAACTATTCCAAAAGGTAGGCCTATAAAATAAAACCAACCTGTGCCAAACACTGCTGTAGAAGTGGAGGGCCTCTCTATTTGAGAGCTCTGTACAACTTCTACAATGGTAGGGGATGGTTCCTGATTAGCAGGCTCAATCTGAGGATGACTTTGCTGAGTGGGCTGCACAAAAGCAGTCGCTTGCGTCTGCTGCTGAACAGTCAAGATGGGCTGAGAGAGAGATGTCTGAACATTAGGACTGGTGGAACGCACAGACCCACTAGTGCTTCCAAAGACTGGAACATGCTCCACAGGTCCTTCTGACTGCATAGCTGAAAGGCAAACAGTAGCACATTCAACTGTCTTCGTATTATCGAGCACAGTTCACATTCTCCATTTCAGAATGCCCTAAACAAGCAGATTCAAAGTTGTGCAGTTTGAGTTAACATTGCTTCAGCTGGAGGAATCATGAACTTGGTTGTCATACAAGTGCAATATTGAAAGAGATGCAGGGACAACAAAACTGAGGTACTTTCACACTAACAGCNCAGGAATCATGAACTTTGTTGCAACAGAAGTGGCCATACAAGTGCAATACTGAAAGAGATGCAGGGACATCAAAACTATCTGAGGTACTTTCACACTAACAGCTACTGAGATTCAAGGCAAAGGTAGCATTTCTGATCACTATAGATCCTTATGCTATCCTAACACGCTTACCTTCCTGAGTCTCCACTTGTGTTGTAGGCATAACTGTGGCTGTCGGAGTAGTGGTAGGATTAGTGACTGTAGCAGGAGTAACCATCGGACGGATACTGGCTCTTGGGGTAGACTTATTCCCAGCTATTGCAGCAGCAGTCACTTTACTTGGAGTTGACACAACAGGAGTTGGTTTAATATTTGCTGTTGGTGGATCTGAAGTGCTAGCGCTGAAAAACGGGATATTGGGTTCATCACAATAGCATAGAAAGTGGATTTGGAAAATACCAAATGTAAATACATTATCATAGCCAGAAATACTCATTTTTAAAGGTTTAAAATTTAAAAGCCTGACAAGGGCACAATGAATTGTCTTCCAAAATCTGTTTATAGTTAAAAAAAGGAAAGAGACAGGCACACTATGCCATCAGTAGCATTTTGTCCAGCTTAGAGGTTTGACAGGTTTATTCAAAAGTCATCAACTAGAAATCCATAAGCAGATCACAAGGAGCAGTGTGTACCTCACACTATCAGCTGTGCTGGGTCTTTATCACAGTGAGTAACACATCTTACATTAAAACTGATTCACTCAAAACAGAGCAACATCAGCTCTCAGTTGAGACTGTGAGCAGCCAACTCTTAAGAGGCATTTTTGAAAGCCTTGCTTTCACAAAAGGATGCAGTCATAAATGCCAAAGGGAGCTTCTTATCTACACTGTGTAATACAGCAGAATTTCCCATTTTAGAGCTTAGTCATTTCACTAGTTCATCTGTTGTTAGTTACCATCTATTTAATCCGTTTCTCACGTTTGAGATTCTTGCACAAGGAAGATCCACCCCCAAAACCAAAAAGGTTAAAGGCAACAATCAAAACTGTACAACTCCTGTACAACTTCAAGAATCCTGAAGTCTGACAACATCTTAAAAATTTTCTGTTTCCCAACTACAATGTTTCTGGTGGTTAATATGACAATTTAACAGCTTAGAAGATTTATTGATTAAATGTAGCTGAGAAAACAGGAGGAACATACTATGTCTATCAGTATCTTCAAAGCTGCTCAAGAGAAACTGTGAAAAGCCAGTGGTTTACTAAAAGGAAGAGCAACTAGATAAAGACAAAACCAAGAACACCAACCACAGAAACTCTGCAAAACCCCCAAACCCTTCAACTCACATTCCTCTTTCACCTGAGGCTGGAGTAGACTTGAGTGAGATTTGCCTCTGTTGTTCTGGGACCTATTAAGCAAGAAACATAAGTATCATGCCAGGCACATACACAACAGAGCAAGCAATTTGGTAAACTACTTCAGCATACAGATCTCTGCTAACCATCATTTCTCTAACAGACTTGCTAGCATGCCTAGTCAGGCTCCACTACTGCAAACTCCCCAAAACAAATCATATGAAGTATGTACACCAATTTGGTAATTTCTTGGGTATCTTCTGAAGCTATTGAGACAAGAGCAGCGAGAACCCATTGTACTCAGCACAGGCATAGAAATACAAAAATAGCAGAGTGCCAAGAGCTCCTTGGCCATTCACAGTGAATGATATAACAGTATGCTTGCGAGCACTGGGAATTCATAGAATCATAGAATCATTATGGTTGGAAGGGACCTCCAGGGTCAGCAAGTCCAACCTTTATCCCATCATATTCCTAACCATTGGATCATCAGACCATGGCCTCAAGTGCCTCATCAACCCCTTTTTTGAACACCCCCAGGGACGGCGACTCCACACCCTCCCTGGGCAGCCCATTCCAGTGCCCAACCACCNACACCAGCCTCACTACAACCTCCCTTCAGGTAGCTGTAGAGGGCAATAAGGTCTCCTCTCAGTCTTTTCTTCTCCAGGCTCAATAAACCCAGTTCCCTCAGCTGGTCTTCATAAAGCTGAGACTTCATTCAGGCTATGGCAGGAAATGTCTCAATTTAAGTTCTGAACCCTTACTAAAGCCAACTTCTGTATTTCCAAAACCAGAGACCAGTGGAACTTTAGTAACACATAGTGTTGGGCTCATTTGTATTTTCTAATTTTATTTTTTTTCTTTTTTCTTTTCCAAGAATTTCCACCTGCTACTTAGGATATCTAGAGAAAACACCTTCACATAAAGCAATCCTAAGTACCAACTATGCATACATAAAACCAAACCAAGCTGGACAACGGTACTAAGAGCCGTTGTTCTTGCTCAGTCATGAGACAGGCAAGCTCTTTGTTTCCTCTCCCACAGTGAGCTTAAAGGATTTGGTACCTTATTTGTAGACTCTGGTGGCTCATCTCGCTGCTCATGGTGTCTCTCTTGCTGCTCTCTGAGCTCTCTTTCCAGGCGGCAGATTCGACCTTCATACTGGGATTTGAGTGCACTCATCCTCACCTCCAGTTCAGTCTTCTGCTCTTCTAATGAGCTGCTCTTCTGCTTCCACTCTTCATTTTCTTTTGTCAGCTGTTCTTTCGTACCTAATGGAATAGGAGAGAACTCAGACTTGCCACTGTAAACCTGCCTACTGAGTCTCTGCATGCTGAATACCTGACTGTTCCAACAGGTTACTGAAGTATTTTGAAATCTTAAAAATGTTCAGCTATTGAAGGAGCTCCGAGGACAATTTTAACTTTCTCATGCCATTTTTCCATTTAATTGTGATAAACATAAATCACGGACATAAAAATCTATAATACATACATGTAAATAAAGATTAAATAAGGAAGTAGTCACAAAAGTACAAGATGTATTCAGCAACCTCTTACACCATCATTCCTCTCAACATCTGTTAAACATAGAGGAGGCAGTATGTTTGGCACCTGTACCCCTAGCAAACGGGAGAACTACCCTCTCTGCCCCAGTCAGCAGAAGGATAAAAAGTGGGGGTTATCATGTTAGCTGGCCAAAACTAAGCAAAACTTCTTATACCTCCACTGTACAGCTAGTTATATACTTCTGTCATCTCCTGAAGGAATTAAAATTCAAGTTTTAGGACAATTCCTGCAACATCTAATCTAGAAAAACCTTTTAAATAAAATACAAAGTAGGCTATATTTTCCTAAGTATCCTGTCTAAATGCTTTCCCATAGGAATAATCAAAAACCCAAACAGAAGACCTTAAGGACAGAAAAAAAAATATTGTAATACCAGCTAACTGTGCAATTTTCTGCTTGGCTGCAAGCAAGGTCTTCCTCGTTTTCTCTTCCTTCTCAGTGATCTGTTGCCTGAGCTGTTCTTCCTGCGTAGTCTTCTCTTGCAACTCTTGATGGAAACGAGCAAGTTCTGATTGTAGCTGTGTTATCTGCTCCTGAAGATTTCTAACTTCAGTTTCCTTTTCTGCTATAGTCTAGAGAGAGAGATTGCAGCTCTTAGCCATAAGCAGCTACTTATGGCCAAGTACTTATGGCAAATATTGAGCCTAGCATGGTCCAAGGACCTAGTATTAGCTGGCCACTGTATTAAAGTTAAAATGTTTCTAATTAACAATAGAGGAGTTTAGTCCTCTCTGAATGCAATAGCTGAGAGAATTCTCTTTGCCTCTTACTATTATTAATGTAATTATTTTATTATTATATTTATTATTATTATTTATTTCAAGAAACAGTGTGAGACACGTTAAACACAGGATTTAAGCCAGATTTAAGGTCCCTCTTTCCCAACAAGGCACAGGTACAACTAGGTAACTTCACATGTTTCTGTGCATACACCAGCACACACAGAAGAACACCCTCCCATTCCTCAGTTACACATTTAAGGTTGCAGTAGAGCACAGCATTCTGAAGTTGTTCACTGTTCTTGCCTTGTGCACCCTGTTCTTACCTTTTGTAAACTTTCAACCTGAGCCTCCAAAGACTTTGTCTTCCCTTCAGCTTGACTAAGAGTGTCTTTCAGCTCTTGTACCTCCTGGGCAGAAACCTGTTCTTCTTGTTGTTCTGCAAAGGACTGAGTTGATGCTTCGGCGACCATCTGAAACACGTCAAGTGGTATCAGGCTAAAGGGCACTGCATCTGATCAGAATGTCATGACTTTCACAAGCTGCTGCTGCACACAAGCGGAATGGTGAAGCAGTTCTGGGCAAAACCAAAGAATTCTAATGAACTCTGAAGTTCTGCTAAGAATGATGTGAAGTATTAAGTGATGTGCAGCTCAGCTTCTGGGAGCTAGAGCTACCAGCAGAATAAAGGATGTAATCTTCTGCTTTTCTCTTCACATATAAGCATTCATACAGTACTATACTAAGGGAACGTGAAGATCACCAGCTAGATAATACATGACTTTACATGAGAACATACAGGTTTTTAACAGAATTTCTTTGCAAACAAAGAAAAAGCATATCTACCTTATCATGCTGTGCTTTCAGCTCCTCATACTGAGTCTTGTACCTGCGCCCAATTTTCTTGACCTGTGTTATAGTTTTCACTTTTTCCTGTATGTCAGCCACTTTAGCATCTAGTTCTTTCTGCAAAGTGTCCTTCTCTGTTCTTATTTTAGTTACTTCATCCTTCAGGCTCTGAACAAGATTCTGGCTTGTAGTCAAGGATGCATTGGTTCTACATAACAAAAGATCAGAGGAAGACGCAAATGAAACATTTGAAAGTGAGCAATATTGAAATGTATTGATTTTTATGTAATATCACAGGCATTATCTGTAGCGAATTATGTTTTCTAGGATTTTACAATACAAATGAGTATTTGTAGAATGCAAATTATTTGATAATACATTAGTTTAGAATAAGTCCAGCTAAAAGATGGCTTCCAAAACAATTCTCACTGTATCTGCACATTTTCATCTATAGTAATAGTACCAAAGGTTTCATAGTTCCATGGAGACATTTAAGTTACACTTCCAGATACATCTTTAAAATATTTTGCTCTGCACAAAACTTTTTACTAATCAACTCATACTGCACCTGGCTATTTCTGCTTTAAGCCTGCCAGTTTCTTCGCTCATTTGTTGTATGCGCTTGGTGTTGGCTTCCTTCTCTGAAAGCAGCTTCCGATACTCTTCGAGATCGGTGTCCTTCTGCTGACTCAACAAGTGCTGGAAGGTTGAGAAAATAGTTTGTATTTTTGCAAGATGATTGTACAGTTATATCCAGAAAGTCTTTTTGAATTGGAGCTACTGCTTTTGCATTTTGATTTGGAACGCCTATGAACTAGAACAGCCCATTTTGAAGCTGCATAAACAACACTTTATAATTCAAATACATTTCTTAGTTGGTTGTTGTTGTTAAGAACATTTAGAATTTTTTCTAGTTGTTTGTTTTGCTTCCCCTCCCCATCCCCCCCATCTTCTTTGACAATATGCATTCCCCACCTGAGTCCGGGCTTTCCAGCGTTTAACATCTTCTTCCAACAGCTTTTTCTCTGCCTGCAACATTCCACTTTTCTCACTCAGTTCAGCATTAGACTCTTGTAGAGGCAGAATGTCAGCCTCAAGCTTGCGCACCTGAGGAAACACAACTGGGGATTAAACTCTCTGAATCTTATGAGGCTGAAGAAAATGGAATATGGTAGGCCTGGAACAATGATAGAGGGACACAGAGAGCAAAACCAAGCCCCTCAAGAGTTATGACAGAGTTTTCTTCCCAACTCTTTGCCTCTCAGTGGCCAGCTGGGGGCAGGGAGAAAGGCAAGGAGCAAGAGCAGGGAATGTTCCTACAAAGAGAAAAAAAAATAGGTACAACTTCACAATCTTAGATTCTTATTCCTGGTGCTTTGGTACTGGAGACAGATTATTAATTACGCGTTAGAAGGCAAGCAACACTCCACTGGATTCCATTAAAATAACTGGTGGAGGTAGCATCTTCCTTTTAAACTCTTAATAAAGCTGTGGTATGCTTTATATGTATCCCTGTGCCATTTTTTATTTATTTGCTGATGATATCCTTGTTACTGGTAAACTACTAGCCAAGGATAAATGACGTTTTTCAGTCTCATTTAAATGAAACTGAACTTTAAACTTTGCAAACTTTCTAGGTGGACCAATGTCTTCTAAAATTCTAAATGGAAAGTTTCCTCATTTGTGTATGATGGAAAGGAATATTCACAATCATGTATTTATTGTCATTAGCAATGGTATCTCCTGATGTTAACCCATCAACACGATTATCTGAGAAGCTTATGTGACCCTCTTGGTACTAACCTTTGCCTGAATTTGTTGTAGCTCCTGTTCCAGCCTCTCCTTCTCTTCTCTTAGCATCTTGTTGGTTTCTATCAGTACATTCATGGTCTCAGTTTTTTTCATTAATTCTTCATGCTGTGCAATGGTTTTTGCTGTTACCTTTTGAAAAGATTTAAGTCAGTCATTTGTGTTGCTTGTATATGCATATATACACATATGGATCTGGTGTAACACCATCTTGGAAGGCTATTATGGCATTCACCATGTCATGTCTACATTCAAAACAAGTAAATATCGCTTAAGAAATTGGAGATGGGAAAAAAATGAAGTAAATTATCTATATTTTCCCTATTTATGTGATTTTTGAACTGCCACACTGCTTCACACGACTCAGAACTAGACCCTTCATTTGATCATATACCAACCTCAGTTTAAGAGCTCCTGATTTCTTCCAGGACTCTTCATTTTTGGGCACAGGTAGCAAAGACAGAGCAGAACATAAAGAACAGCCCTCTTTACTTATTGAAATTGTAAGCAATATCATCCAACCATACCTGCACCTTCTCTCTCTCAGCATTAAGACTGTCCTGCAGTTCCTGGAGCTCCCTTTCCAGGTGCTCCACTCTCTGACGGTAACGCAAACTCTCCACCTGGGCCACCTCAAATCTTGTTTCTGCAATCTCCTTTTCTCGACGTATAAACCTGCAGTAAGAACATCAAGAACACAGCATGCCAATTAAAATGCAAGATAAAGCATTTTAAATTGAAGCATCTGACAGTCTACCAAGTCTATTGGTTCAGAAAGATCAAAAAAGAAATACCAGATAAAGGTTCTGGAAAATCTACACAAATCCCCTAAAAAACACATTTAGAATAAATCAACTCAAACTTTCTTGCCAACCATATTTGCTAAAGTCTTAACAGACTGTTTTTCCTAGGAGCAGAAAGCAAGCTCCTTTATTAGTTACTGACATAGAACAATCACCTCATATCTAGCAAAAAAGCACTTAAATTTTATGCATTGTCCTTCAAATATAAAGTAATACAGAACTACTGAATTTGGCAACTAATTTATACCCGCTGAGAGGAGCCCAGAGCTACACATTTACCTAAGAATTTCTAAGATTTGTTCCTGGGATTTGCCTTCCTCGTTGAGAGAAACATTCACGGCAGTTGGCATGGTTTCTTTCATGGAAGTCACCATCTTGTCACTCAGACTTTCCAGCTGTTCATGCAACAATCGATTCTGTTTTTCCAGATCTTCACAGCGGGATGCAAGTTTTGAAGCTTCATCCTACAACAGAATTGTTCAGTGGCTGTGAATTCTGTGGCCGAACTTCTGTTAACTGGAAAACCCACTAAAACCATAAAGACAAACAAACCTTCATCATTCTCTCTCTCTCCTCCCAGGAGGCTTTGCTCTCTAACAATTCAGACTCAGCTTTCCGAGCAGCTTCCTCTAGCTGCTGCCTTACTGCTGTATTCTTGGCAACTTGGTCTTTAATAGCCTGTAATGCTTCAACATCAGCAGCATGAAGCATTAATTCCCGTTCATATTTATTTTGAGCTTCAGAAGCCATCTTTGCCTGTGGAAAAACGTAAGAAATAAGATTCTTTTACCTTTAACGTTACATGTTTGATATGTACAAAAAGATTCTCAAATTCTAGCCAAAATCAGTGACCACTAATGAAAGAGAAAACCATTGGCCAAAACTCCTGCCATTCTCGAGCACCAAAAAAAAGCTTAGACAGGTTCCCTTACAGAAATTATTTTTAAGAAAAACCAGGATTCTAAATAACTGTCTTTGAGCAGCTAGCAGGAGGACACACTCACTCACTCTGCAATCAAAGATCTTGCTGTATATTCTGCGTTGATAACAGGCAGGTATTAGTCTAAGAACATCTACTAGTTACTACATGTCAATGGGCAAAAGATATTTACTGCATGAGGTTAAAAAGCTAAGGACAGGCTATGGTCATAGCATTAATTGAAAAAAATGGAAATGCCTGTCTACTAAGCTTTGGGGTGGATTAAACAACAGCCAAATGTTTTTCTGCATCGTTTACACCAGCCAGCGTTGCTGCAGAAAAGCAAATTTTCTTTAAATACCAGCTAGTGACAAGACAATCTTATCAGGTGCTGCTAAATATCATAATGCCTCACTGTTTTAAAAGATGACAATTTTGAGTTAGAAAGATATTTCCCCCATTGTCTTGTTGTGAGAGTTCAGTTTTCTTTTTTGCTCTCCCCTTAGGAGAGTGAGGCAGCAAAAAAACCAAAGCAGAACAGCTGATTGCATTCCCCAATGGATTTTTTTTACATGGTGAAGCAGACCTCAGAAGCAGTAATCCATTACACCTTCTTCTGTTTTCTTAAACATCACACAAACTGTGCGTGCAGCACAATTTTACATTCAAAGTCAGCTTAGTTGATGTTACTACAGTGTTTGATCAGGTAGAAAAATGAAGCACTAAATAAGCAGCTGTTCACAGAACAGAGAAAGTGCTCTCACAGCACTTTTCCTGCTTCCACAAGTCTCTGATTAGCAGCTCTGCCTTTAAAAAACCCTTTGAGTTCAACTAAAAAACAATGAAAAACTAATATTAAGTTGACTATCTCTGGCTAAAATAGGCAAATACTAGAGACATACCTGTTCCTGGCAGTCACGCCTGGCTTGCTGTTCATTACTCAGAGCTGTGCTGGCTCTCTGAAGAGCTTCCTGCACTTCTGACTGCACGGTTGACAGACTCTTCTTCAGTTCTGATAGCTGCCGTGATGGAGGAGAGGGGAACAACAACAAACAAAACAAGAACAAAACCAAGGCTAAATAATTTCTCAGAGCATTGAACACAGCAAGGCTTTGAATGCAAACAGTCATCAATAACAGAAACAAAATTGGTGACTTTATTTATTTAAATCTAAATTTTAATCTAGTTTTTATCTAAAGAGAAATACTTTTAAGATTTTGACTTAATATACAGAGCTGTTCCCTGGTAAAAATACATTGCTGCTCTTCCAGAGCTGGGCCTGCAGTAATTCTAGTTGCAGTCACCTTGCTTCTCTCAACCCTGCTAAGAGCCCAGATACAAACCAGACAAATAAGGGCACAGAGCACTCTGGTTTCAAAAGCCATGCATGCTACAAGTTTGGTTTTGGCTCATGTTCCAAAAAAGGTTTTGTGAAACCTCTCTCAAAGGCTTTTACTCATGTTTTTCTGCAAACTGTGCTCAAAGGTCAGGAAGACACTAACAGCTTTGAACACAGCTGACGAAGCAGTAAGGTTAATGTACTACACATGTTTGGAAAACTCTCCCAAATTCAGTTAGCCTTTGGGACAGCCTAAAAGATTTCATTTTGGACACTACTACACGGTGAAAACAAACTGAAGTTTGGGGATTATGTGACAGCACATTCTTGCTGACTTTCTATGAGGGATTTTAAGGGAGCGCATACCTGTTGTTCCATACACTCCACAGCTTTACGCTTCTCCTCTTGCAGTTCTTGCTTTTCTTTCTCTGACTCCATCAACTTCTTTTCCAGTTGTGCTTGATACTCTGAGGACTCCTTCAGACGAGCTTCAACTGTTGCACGAACCTCCTCCGTGACCTTCATTAAAATCCACCATAAGAGATCAACTTTTTTCCCTTTAAATACTATATTCTGATGTGAAACTAGTATTTGATGAACAATTTAAAGCCAGAGCAGGTATTTTCAGCATGTCAGTTACAGCACCACCACTGAAAATGTGGAGGATGACAAACAGCACAGGAGTTTTTTTTTCTTTTTTCCCTTCAAAGCTGCTGCAACACCTCAGTATGTCTCAGAAGTTTCAGGTGACCACACTCAGACATGCAACAGCCATCATACCTTTTAATACACACCAGAATCTGCAATATTATTAAAGCATCGTAAGCCACGATGAAGTTTTTACAGTAGCAGAAGACAGACAACCAGACAGTGCTCCATCGTCTACTGATGCTATAACTTCCATAGAAAATGAGAATTTTGTTTCCCCAGTCTTTTCTTATTTTGATATGTGGAACAGCTTAGAAGAACAGGCTTTGTTTGCTATTAAAATGGTGGAGTGTACAACAGATCGGAAGGTCACTCTTAAGCTTTCCCCATGAATACCACGTACAGAGTGTTCTTTTGCACCACTAAAGACCTTCCTGATGCAGCAGGTGTGAATTTAACTGCTTTTGATTGAGGGCTAAATAATATTTTTCCATCATTGACCACAGGGTTACAAGGAAGAGTTTTTAAAAAGTTAATTCCCCTCTTTCGAAGGACACTGGCACAATACAGCCTGGAGTCAAATTTACAACTCAACATTTTGAAAATAGGCTGTGAAAAGGTTTAATATTTCCATGATTAAAAGTGTTTTGAATAAAATTGCCAGAAATATGGTCTTACTAGACTATATTCTAATGCCCTCTGAACAAACTTTAGGTTTTTTGTAATTCATCCTGTGATCCTACAGACTGTACTGTAGTGCAAGAAAACCCCAAACTTTCATTTTATTCTCTGTTTTTATTCTAATAACAATGGTAACTACTTACTTGTTTTTCCTTATTGAGGGATTCCTCTAGACTGAGAACCATGGCCCTGTACTGTTCCACATTACTAGAACTAGTCTTGAGTCTCTCTCTCAGGTCATTAACTTGTTCGTCAGCTTGCCTTAGTCGACTCACAAGATCATCCACATCTTCATTTGTACTAGGCTGACCTATATATTAGAACACATTCATTAACCAATGAAGTTTAATTCAGTTTTTTAAACCACTGTTCTGTTGAGAACAGAAGTCTTTTTAGGAGAATAACATGGAAAAAACAAACACCCTCACAATTTTTTCCCTGAATAGAATCGTCAGCCCTAACCAAAATAGTGGCTTGCAATAAATATTGTGGATTCAGACAAAAAAAAAAAGGCTATTTTTAAATAAGTAACCTAATTTAAGTTCTTCCAAATAAAGGGGATCCTTCAATAATTTTTGCTTTATTCTTCCCCTTTGTCAAAGACCGCTTGGAGATTAATTTTACTTAAACAAATAGTCCTGGTTATCACTTGTTTGAATGTGCAATTGTAATAACAGAGATTTATTATTTAGGGTACTGTCCTCCAAATTCTAAATTATTATTAATTTCATCATTCTGCAGACAGCAATATTTAACATAAGGAGAAATTCCATGTAGAAAATCATCTTACCTTTCCCTGGAGCCCTCTGTGATGACTGAGATGCTAGCTGAGCCTCCGTATTGTTAAGCTGCTGTTTCAACACAGCAGTTTCTTTCTGGGCATTCTTCAGAAGTTCCTTTGTGTTAACGTGACGGTTTGTCTCAGTCTCCAGTTGCCTCTTAAGATCCAGGATATGAACCTGAAAACACAAGGTTCTTAAACTTGTAATTGTTCACAAATGGCATGAAGACCAAGTAAGTTTATAAATGTTACGGGGCATTGTTTTTCATGCGTGAGGTGGCAGAAGCCATGCAACTGGGGCTTTATTTTCACTAAAACAAGTTTAGTGTATTTATAATTATACCTACCTCTTGATTTTTGGTAAGGGAATGTCTTTGTTCCACCTCATTTTCTAGCTTCTTCTTCAGCTGAGATATCTCACGCTCTAGCTTCTCAATCTGATTGTTCAGCCTCTGTTTTGTTTCTGTCTCAGACCTCTCCAGTATTCCCTGATAGAAGAGCATAATGCACTATGTTTACCATACACTTTAGCAGTTTTCTTCTGCAACACTTCATACAAAGCTGTCACAACACTTGCCCCATCCACAAAACAATTACTGCAGGGTCCAAGCAGTAATAGGTAGATAGAGAAAATTATGAAAAGTAGCACTTGCAAGGTATGACTCAGTTTTCTGAAAGATTGTTTAGCAATATAGATACAGAATTATTAGAAGAAAATCTACTATCCACGCAGTCTAATTCCAGATATTAAAAACCTCAAAAGATCTAGTACAGAAATGGAATTCAGTCACACGATAAAATCCGCAACTTTAAATATTTATACTCTAAGACTCAATATAACTTATAACAGAAGATATAAAAGTATAGAATATACCTTAAAACAGTAGGAAATTAAAACACCAAAGCAGGTAAATTTTGCTACCATAAAAATTAACAAACAGATATTTTCCTTTCACTTTGTTTCATGTGTTTTGTTTCCATTTGATTAAGAAAACCCTTCTCAGCAAACTTGAATTTCTCAGAACTTTGCCCAGTTAAATAACAGAGCATCACAATTTAGGATAGTAATAACAAACTTGCTTAAACAAGTTGCTCAAGTATTTTATGTTCAGTATCAACTTGTAACACCACCAACAAAAGAATCCGTTTTAAGATCCAACCCCATGACTGTTTTATTTGATTTCGATAGGTATTTATTGAAAACTGAAAGAGAAACCAAACTTGGGCTTAAGAATAATACCACATACCTGAATAGTTCTCAAATTAGTAAGCAGCAAGTTCTGTCCTCTTTGTTCAACCAACAAAGACTCACGTTGCTGAGTCAAACGCACATCTGACATCTTCAATATATCCTTCTCTTTTTTCAAGTTTTCTGCTCTCACCTTTAAGAGAACAAATATCAAGAACTTTGTTATCAATCCCAAATCCATCAATTTTATTTTTATGATCAGTTAATACTATTTTGAAAAAAATAAAGCTTTTAAGATTATAGATTGTTAATTAAAAATTCATGCAGATCAAGCCAAGAGCAGCAAGAACACAACTGTTCGACCAATCACATCCTGTTCTCTGTAAACTGAAACACCTTCCAAACAGTGTTCCATCTTCACCCAGTACTTGAGATATTTTGCAGAGTGTTACAAATGTACACACCAAACATACATGCACCAAGCTTTTACAAATGGAATAGTTGATTCACTCAAAAAGCCACACATTTGAGTTCTGACAGCTTTCAAGATAATAGTAAGAAAAACTCTTGTGCTAACTTGGAAGCATTTAGCAGAACAACACACTGTACCACTGACCTCTGCCACTGCCAGTTTTTCATTAGCTCCCCTCAGGTCTTGAGTCATAGTGTTAATTATCTGCTCTTGCTTCTGAGTTGTTGCTGTGAGTTTCTGGGTTCTTTCATGCAGAGATGTTATTTCTCGACGATAGCCTTCAACATTATCCTGCAGCATTTCATAACTTCACATGGAACAACAAAGCAAAGTACATGTTTGCCACATTAAATGATTGCAGTTTAATTGCAAGAGGTGTATGTACATGGCTACATGTTTCATATTCTTGTGCACCAGTTTTCATGCATGTGGCTCACTCAATCAGAAGGTGATGTCCAGTGACAGGACAAGGGGGAACGGGTGCAAGGTGGAACACAGGAGGTTCTGGGTGAGCATAAGGAAGAACTTTGTCACTGTGAGAGTGCCAGAGCACTGGGCCAGGCTGCCCAGAGAGGCTGTGGAGTCTCCTTCTCTGGAGACATTCAAACCCTGACTGGATGCGTTCCTGTGTGCCCTGCTCTGGGTGACCCTGCTCTGGCAGGGGGGTTGGACTGGGTGAGCTTTTGAGGTGACATTCTGTGATTCTGTGTGTATTTTTGATCCCACCATCACTCTTTTTGTGTTCTTTAACAGAATAGATAATATTAATGTTTAACTGACAACTCTTCCTGAGCAAATGGTATCAGGGAGTCAACATGATTCTATTGCCAGAGAAGACACACGTAAGGCAATGGCATTAATAAGCTGATTTACCGTTTGGAGGCAAACTCCAGCTGTGTGGATATCTTTGCATTCTGGGACCTCAGCTCTGTGACCTGCTCCTGAAGCTTCTCATTTTGCTCATTCAGCAACTTGTCATTTTCCGCTTTCTCTTTTTTATAGTTCTCAAAAACTTCCTGCAACTGTATCAAAGGACAGGCATTAAAGTGCTTGCACAAGTAAAAAGCAATAGTGACAGCTTTCTACAGTGTTTACTGAAAAATGCACCTGCTTCAGTGCAGCCTTGGCCTCCACAGTCTCCACTGACTCAGCCATTGACACTGGAGCAGGGGTTGACATGGCCTGAGGCAAACTTGGGCGCTTCGGAGTAGATACAAGAGAAATGTCCTCTGGTAACATACCTGAAGCTAAAAGATACAGGAGATTTTAAAGGCAACAATTGAATGAACTCTTGCCAAAGCAGAAGATCACAGATAAACAATGAAACATGGTTAAAGACAATACTGTACTGCTAGGAAAGTCTCGGGCTCTCCTGATTGCCCATTCTTTCTACCTGCAGTATGCTGCCAGAGCACCCCCAGTCACCACTGCACAGCAGTGAGGATGCAGCAAGTTGTTACACTGTACAGATAAAACCACAGTCTGAGTCCCAGTCCATGGATTTTCTAGTAAGGGTAGAAGCTAAACACCAGATTAACAGAAGTTACCAGTACCATTACTGGTAACTTTATGTAAAGGGTGAGGGGCAGGACGATGGAGCCAAGCTTTTTTCAGTGACAACCAATAATAGGACAAGGGGCAATGGATGCAAGCTGGAGCACAGGAGGTTCCATGTGAACAGAAGGAAGAACTTCTTTCCTGTGAGAGTGCCAGAGCACTGGACCAGGCTGCCCAGAGAGGTTGTAGAGTCTCCTTGGCTGGAGACATTCAAACCCCGCCTGGAGGCGTTCCTGTGTGATGGACTCTAGGTGACCCTGCTCTGGCAGGGGGGTTGGACTGGATGAGCTTTCGAGGTCCCTTCCAACCCCTAGGATTCTGGGATTCTGTGATTACTGAGAGCTCATAACAAACGACAAAGTAATTCTCTTCCAGTGCTTCACAAGTGCTTGTACCTTGCAAAGGGATGATGGCGCCTGTGGTCTGTGCCAGCAGGATGCGGAACATGTCCCGCTGGCGCACGATGGACTCCACAAGCTGCAGCTGATGGTGACGGGACTCACGCAGCTTCTCCAGCTCGTGGAGAGCTTCCTCCAGCTGACTCTGCAGCTCAGAAATTCTGAAAGCAACAACAGCTGTCACAGCAAGGCACACCAAGGTGACACAACCCTTACATTTTGTCACAAGTCCTTTCACATTTATTGCACCTTTGCAAGTTAAGCATCACTGAGATTTCTGAGCAAACTTACAGGAAAATTGGTCTTTGGGGCTGCCATTTTGTAGGTGACAAAGAAAGCAGACATAACTTCAAACAGTCAGCAGCATGAGCAGAGAAACAGGCTAAGAACTTCTAACACAGAATTGCATTACCTGTGGGCTTTACAGTCAGTGAATTACATCTGCACATTTACAATGTTTTGTTCAGCAATGGGAATGAAAACTATCTTTCTTTTTCAAAAACCAGCTCTGCTGTGTGCAATCACATCCACTAAAGGACCAACAATTATTTTTACTTTGGATTTTGATGAGAGGACCTATTACAAGATCTATAGGTACAAAACCATTTAAATCTAAACCTGTAGACACTGTTGCTTAGTAACTGTTTGCCCCTGTGAATTACATAGCTGCTTATGCCCCTGCCTGGCAGTGTCCAAGGCCAGGTTGGATGGGGCTTGGAGCAACCTATTCTGGTGGGAGATGTCCCTGCCCACGGCAGGGGGTGGCACTGGATGAGCTTTAAGGTCCCTTCCAACCCAAACCAGTCTGTGAGCAAAATACTGAAAGTGTTTGAATAAATCCCTGTTACTATTTGCTATGAACAGTTTAGAGGAACAGATAACTTACTTAGATGATGTTGTTTCTTGCTCCTCTTTTTCTCTAGCCTCTCCCAGCTCCCGAAGAGCCACCAGGAGACGCTGATTCTGCTGCTGAAGTTCTTCAATATTTCTGTACGAGACCAGATGTTGAGAGATCACTTCCGAAGAGCTGCTGATGTCGGCAGAGCTCACTTCTTCATCACGAATCACATGATTGCCTCTAGCTTCTTCAAGCTCCATTAAAAGCACACGAATCTGAAAGAGAACATGGACTCAAAGTTTGCTCTGGAAAGCAATCTATTAGAAATAAAGTGCTTGGAGATTTAGGCATTTTTTTCCTCCAACATACAAACTATTACAATCAATAAATCCTTGCAAGGTAATTCCAGAAAAAACAGTTTGGCAAGAGAAAATTACATCAAAATCAGAAGTAGCTGTGCTGTGTTCAGTTCTGCAGTCAGATCACAGGACATTCCAATCAAAATAGTTATATATATGGAAGTTTTCCATGTTAGATGTTTGACAATATTTCCCTGAAGCAGCATCACTTCTATCCAGCTCAACTTACTCCAATTTTATAAGCAGAAATGTAAGCACCGCGCTGTCCTAAGGAGAAGCTTTTAGCATCACTAAGACTCTAGTGACAAGCAAAGTTTACATGACTGTAGCTGAGCACAACTTCCAAGTAAACTTCAGACATACAGCACCATATGAATAAATAACTTGCAAATGGTACATTTAACCATAGCAACATTTGTTCTACCTGTTGTGAAAGATCCTTTACTTGTATTTCCAGCCTCTGGTTTTCTCTCCCAAGCAGAGAGGCGTGCTTATTGGCTTTGTCAGCATCCTCCTGCAACCGCTGGATTTCCTGCAAGCATAAGAAGCACATAGCAATTCAACTCAGACACATTCCTTTCCAGAGAGATAATGCCATGTACAGACATGCCTTGTGAATCAAACTGCGCTTCAGTACGTTAAAGTTACACACCAAAGTTTAAATTCCGCAGATTTAGGAACCACAAGCCACATTCTTTCATGCTGTATTTGTGTATGTATTAAAATGAATGGGAAGTGAGGACTGAGGATTTCTTTGGACAGACAAATACTAAGCATTCTTTCTATGAAGAATACCACTCTCTCAGAAAACCAGAGGTTGTAATTCAACACATTTAAAGCTTCACCGTAAAAAATTCTGAAAAATGTTTCTGTAAAATACTTTGTAGAGTCCAATAAGTCTCAAGCTAGAAAGTTCAACGCACATTTTTTCATGATAAAAGTTAAATAAAAGATTCATTTTAGACATTTACTAACAGCCATTAGGATTAGGGAATTAAAATCAATTTTTTCCATAGTTTTGCATGCTCTTATTTTATACCGACCTTCATAGCTTGTTCGAGCTTTGCAGACAGACTAGCAACAGCTTTTTGGGAACGCTCAAATTCTTCACGCTGACGTTTTAAGATTGGTGCTTTGGCTTCTACTTCCTGCACTATTTCATCCAGATATTTATTGATTCTCTTATTCTCCAGCTTTTCCAAAAGCAACTGATCCTGAGTTTCTACATATGCGTTGTACAGCTGCAACAAGAGATTTTTTAGTTTGGTTGGTTGGTTTTGATACATCAGGACAGACCTCTTAAAAAACCACTGGCAATTATACACTTCATACCTTAAGGTAGCATAATTTTAAACAACTCTAAACTAGTTAATTCGGAGGAACAAGCTGGACTTCAGAAACAATGTGGTTTTGGGACTCATATCATTGCAAAGCAGTTATCCCTACTAAATTAAAAATGGCTAACTTCTATAGTGCAACTCTATGCAGTAATTCTATGTAAAATGGACAAACCTTAAGCAAGTTTAAGAAAATACCAAAATTAGTATCACAAAAGAAAACAGCAAGCACAGAAGTAATTTACTGGCTGAACAGAATGACCACTAACAAACAAAATAATGATTGCATAAACAGAAGTGTAAAAAAAACCCACCCTAGAACATGTACAACCTATCATTATGTTAATTTTTTCTGCATGTACAAGTCAAATGCACAGTGGTACAAACTAAAAAATTATGTAAATAAGCAAAAATGCCAAAATGTATACAGAAAATAATTTTATGTGTACAAAAAAGCCAGTATTTCAGAAAAAGAACTTAAAAGACCCTACAAATGTTTTGATCTACTAAAGAAAAATGGTAAGGTAGGTTGAAAAAAATCCCAGTAACTTAGCTCTTAAAGTCTGCCTCAAATGCATGAAGAGGTTTCATTGACTGCAGCCAGGCATTACATCAAATGCAAAACAGAGAATGAGGTCTGCACCTGATGTTATTAATGTGTGACTGTCGGCATTTCAAGGGCCTCGAAACCAAAGTTTCTTCTCACTCACCTCCGTTAATTTCATTCCAGGCTTGACCACTTTAGCTACTGCTGCAGCAGTGGGAGACATTGCTGCCAGTTCCTCCTCAGATAAGATGGCTCCTGAAGACACAATTCCACCAGTTGTTAGAAAGCTGCAATAACTCTCACCATAAATAGTCTTTATTAATATAAAGAACGTCTTCACACACCTTTGTGCTTTGTAATGACTGTATTTTAAATTACTATTCAAATCCTTAAAGTTACTGGTTTTAGAGTTTTCTGCAATCCATGTTATACATGTACACGTGTAAGTGACTGCTGTTATGGACACTACACTATGTCACACTCTATCAAGGTCTCCCAGACTAGTTTAATTTGAAATGCTGAAAAGCTTTTGCCATTAGACTTTTAAAATTTAGATCAATTGCTTACATTCAGAAGTGAAACAGCTGCAACAAAGCTTAATATAGGAACAGAGGTTTGTTTTCCTGTAGCTTTTTTTTTCCTTCAAGGAGGATAATAAGAACAGTGTATGATCCCCACTCCTCTCTGAGAGTTTCTGCCATTCCTTATAAATTATACCACCTGATTAACTGTATTAAACAAAACTAGATACTTTAATAACTGTATTCACGTAAAAAATAAAAAGTATGTTTTGCAATTAAGAAGGAGGTGTTCTTTTGGCTTGCAATCTTTAAGGAATTATCTAAAATGGAAAAGTCAAAGATATTAAGCTAGAAATTTTGGAGAAATGTTTCCTCTCTGTTTTCTTTGAAAAGGTAAGCCAGATTAACAAAAGAATTTCAAAAAATGTTTTGAATGTTTGCAATGCATTTTCTAGTGGGTAAAAAAGAATATACTTTTATATATGTGTATATACGTTTGTGTGCATATACACACACATATAAAGTACGTTTTCATACATGTATACATGAAAAAGCTCTTAAAATTCATGATTAGAAATGACCAAAGATGAATTAAGATTAATGCAGCTACTTCCTACCGAAATTCAGCACAGTATTTTTACACAAGATGACTTACAATAGAAAGCCTGAGATTTTATGTGCTTTCATTCCAACGTCACCCCTACCTTTGCGCTTCGTAGCGGACAGTAAATCATTTGCATTCTCCAGCTCCTTTTCCAGTTTACTGATCTTCTCTCTCAGTTCTTTCTCCATTGCAGCTTTTGACTCTTCCACCTCAGCCAAATGCTCCTGGGCTGCTTTATTAGCTAAAATTAAATCAGACAAGCAATTTGCTGTACTGTGGCTTTATTTGTTTTTATTTTAAAAGGATCAAAATTTGTACATGTACCTTAAATTTTACTTTAACTTAATGTGATGTGCAGGAGATCACGCTGATAAGAAAACTCGGTGCCTGACAGAAGCATGAACTGCTGCCTATCAAATTTGCTTAGAAGTGGGCTAAAATATGAACTGTCCTTTTATGAGTGAAAAGGAATCTAAACTGAGAAATGAAAATGAAGACATAACTTGCAAAATTAGAACCTCTCATCAAAATCCAAAATAAAATTCCAGGTATATTTGAAAACAGTTCCCCCTCCCACTCCCCCAGTAAATTCAGTTACAGAGACTGATGTTTCCACCATCCCAAAAGCCTAAGCAAGTTCCTTTCATGAACTCAATACCCATCTTTCAGTGCGCCAAGGTAGTTACAAAGGAGCACAGCCGTTCTGCTCCACCTGACATCTCACTCACTGCTTACCTTCGCCTGCCTCCTTCAGGAGCTTGTGCAGCTCTTCCACTGCTCCTGTCAGCTCATTGCTCTTTGCCTCAGAGTCATCAGCAGCACTCTAAATAAAAGTATTTTATTTAACCTTTTAGTACAGAGCAATAGCAACTATATTTTTATAAGAAAACTCAATCTGATCAAAAACTATGAACACAGTTTTGAGTAAAATGTTAAAAGATTCACCAAAACTGGACAAATCTCCTTCCACCTGGATTAAGTCTCATTTGGATGCCAACTGCCCATCTGAGAGCAAGAAGTGTCAGGCACTGATTTGAGACAACAAATCCAAACAAAACGTGTGCCATTTTGCTGCCTTACACCTGGGGCTGGCTTTGTTCCTTCACTAAAGGAAATCTGGAGAAATTCTGAGTACTCAATTATAACCATTCTGAAAAATTGGTATTTTTAGGGAATCTTATACAAAGAGTTTGTTTCTTTGCTTCCTGCTAGAGACCTCACAAGTGCAAGACTGTACAATCCTTCAGCAATTCTGCAAGTCCATTAGAGATAATCGAAATAAAGTTGATTCAACTTTACTAATGAGACAAGTCTCAGAATAGGCTCCCATGGGAGGGCACTCAATCTTGATGCTTTTAATATCAGGTCAGACAAATACATCAGCAGTTATTAGGACACAACAAACCCTGTGTTAAGCAGAGGACAAACCTTTGAGCCCCTTCAAACCAATGATTCTTTAATAAAAGTGTGAATAAATAGCAGTAAAACAAACAAAAAAACCACAAACAAATTAAAAGGTAGATGGTAATGCATGATGCTCCAGAACAGCTGGCTGTTGCCTTGCTGTTCAATGAAGGGTCATTAGTTCACATTTAATCAAAGTACTAACAAACGTTCTACCCCACTTAATTCTATGTGAGCATCTATGCAAGAAGGCTCAGGAAACAGAACTAACTAACCTGTGACTCGTTAATACTCAGACCCAAGTAATACTCATATGCTCTTGTAACAAATCAGTAAACTCACCTTATACAAATTGGATAATTTGATGTGAGCATTCAGCTCATTGTGGAATCTTTCCTCCATACCAGCCTGCTGTTCTTTTGCCTAGCAGATTAAAGAAGAGACAGGGTTGGGGATCATTCCTCTATTTGTATTTCATGCATTTTGTTTCCTAATTGTAGAAGAAAGTGTAACACTGTTACATATATACTTCAAGCTGTTTTACCTCCTTCAGTTTACTCAGAAGGTCTTCCACATGCTTCTGAAGGTTTTCATTTGACTGTTTTAAGCTGGTCACCTGTTCCTCCATCCTGGAAACCTGTTTAAAGAATGAATGAGAACACCATGTATAAATTTGTCTTTCCAACCCACTTTATTTTGGAAAACACTCATCTCATTGTTTATTTAAAAAAAAGGCCAAAAGTTCCAGAAAGATAATAAACATGACCAGCTGTCACAGTTGTTTAAGAAACAGCTGAGGAACTCCACTGAAGTGGAGTATTTTCCAAATACTGCCATCGATTCTGCATGTATTTTGCTGCAGGAAGGCAGAATTATCACCACCCCCCCCCTCCACAGAACACCAAGTCAGATCCTTCAGCCTCTTCTCTTTATTAGGAACTGTATTCCCATGCATTTTAATAGCATCACACCCCATATACTTTTGTTACTAACAACTCGAAAATTTCTAGCTTAACATCTTTGACTTTTCCATTTTAGATAATTCCTTAAAGATTGCAAGCCAAAAGAACACCTCCTTCTTAATTGCAAAACATACTTTTTATTTTTTACGTGAATACAGTTATTAAAGTATCTAGTTTTGTTTAATACAGTTAATCAGGTGGTATAATTTATAAGGAATGGCAGAAACTCTCAGAGAGGAGTGGGGATCATACACTGTTCTTATTATCCTCCTTGAAGGAAAAAAAAAGCTACAGGAAAACAAACCTCTGTTCCTATATTAAGCTTTGTTGCAGCTGTTTCACTTCTGAATGTAAGCAATTGATCTAAATTTTAAAAGTCTAATGGCAAAAGCTTTTCAGCATTTCAAATTAAACTAGTCTGGGAGACCTTGATAGAGTGTGACATAGTGTAGTGTCCATAACAGCAGTCACTTACACGTGTACATGTATAACATGGATTGCAGAAAACTCTAAAACCAGTAACTTTAAGGATTTGAATAGTAATTTAAAATACAGTCATTACAAAGCACAAAGGTGTGTGAAGACGTTCTTTATATTAATAAAGACTATTTATGGTGAGAGTTATTGCAGCTTTCTAACNTAATTTATAAGGAATGGTAAAAACCCTCAGTAATCACAATACCTCCTCCTTTTTGTTCTCCAGATTACATTTAAGCTCCAAGATTTCATTGCCTTTCTCCCTGGCAGTATGCAGAAGTTCATCTGTTTTGGCTTTCAACTCAGTGTTCAGCCACGTGTTCTGATTCTGTAGCAGTTCCTTTTCTTGCTCCAACCTTTTCTCACGGTACTAAAAAGAAAACAGTGCAGTGTAATTGTACTGGTTCCAGAGACATTAAAGCAGCTAAACAAAGCACTATGGCCAGAGTAGTAAAAGCATACAGTAATTTGGTAAACAGCACCAAATGACAGGCAGTGTGGCTTATTACACTGGTAATACTAACTTATCAGTCTCGGACTACAAAGAACTTCTTGAAACTTGAGTTAGCTTCCTCAAAGTTTATGTTAGCTGAGAACATTAACTAGGTAGTGTCTAGTTATAGGACATAAAATACAGGATCAAAAGTTTTCCCCTTCTTTTCTCCTTTTTTAGTTCTTTATGGAGTTTTTTCTGCCCACAGAGAAAAGATGCAGGTTCACAGCTGATTATTTTTCTCCTTTCTACCTGCCTTCATGGACCTGAAGCCCTTCTTCCAAGTGGGTAGGAGCAATGACCACTGCCACCACTGAGGCTGGGACACACTTGCCCAATTCGGTGCCTTCTATGAATATGTCTCACTTCCAGTCATAGCCACCCAATTTATAATAAAATAATTTGTTATAAATAACAAGTGCACACTCGACCTACTTTCAAAGTCAATGACAAAACGATGATGACACCACATGTAGACAGCTACTTATTAAAACATGATCACACACTGTGCATTTAAAGCACTGCTCACCTTCACAGAAACATCCGATGTTTGAAGTTCATCCAACTTTAACTGAAGTTTCACCTTTTCTGTGTTTGCTTCTGTAAGCTTTTCATTTAAGCGTTTAACATCCTCTAGAGGAGGGAAACCAGTGTTAAAAAAGCCAGTTGTAAAACTGTCAGTTTTAACTACTCAGCTTAACTAAATTGTAAAGAATGAGGACAGACATGTTATGATATATATAATTGCATGTTATGCAATAAGATACTGTGTCAGATTTAGAATCTACAAAACCAAGCATCAAACTGCTGTGTTTTTCTGCACTTAGCATGGAATTTCCTGCCTTGTTTCCTTTTCTCAAAAAGCTGTTCCCTGCTCATCCATGATTTGGTGCTGCCTATACAAACTGGATACTCCATACCAGTTCAACTGTTCAAGCACGTCTTTTATTGAGCGAAACCATGTGAAATCACTATTAATATGTTCATACTACACCATTTAAATGTTCCACTTCTTGAGATCGTCTTTCACTTGTTCGAACCAAATCTCTCTTTTCAGCTTCCAGTTCTTCTTTTTCTCTGCTTAAATGGCTCTGAAAAAAATTGCAAGAGAGCAATTAAAGAAATGTGGTCAGCTTTCTTTAACAGTTTAGAGCCACCATTTACACTCACCACCACAGCAAAGCACGTGAAACCACAGTGAGTTACCCAGACATCTGAAAACTGGTGCAAGAGGCATTTATATGGGGCAGCTGAATCAGTCTAAACTCCCTGGTGTGAAAGCATGGCTGCTTCCATTTTTTCTGTCATGTTGGGGTATGTGATTCAAACAAATGCAGGTTAATGTGCCTCTTTCTCCTAGTGCCTAACAGCCAACACATTCCAATTGTTGTTTTTCTCTCTGACACTAACATCCAGCTGGCCCTTTGTGCTGGAATGCAAAATGCCACTATCATGGGGGGAGGTCCAGACTGCCACAAGACTCCCTCTGGTTGCAGCTGAATTTGAATGAGGATTAGAATGAAAATTGTTGAACTTGGAGCAGATGAAATGAACTGAAAGCCTAAGAGAAATCCAAAACAAGCAGCAGGAACTGTTCAAAACTGCTTCTAATAATTTCAATGTTCTTTGAAAGAAGTATTGATAGTTAAGACTTCACTGAAAGAGTTTTATTTGAGTGAACAAAAGTAGTAACAGAGTAAGCAAGGAATGAAGATATGCAAAAAAAATCAATAAAAAAGTCAAATCAAAGTCAATAGTCCTGGACCATTTATAGGCTACAGTGCTGCCTTTGCCTTTTAAAGCACCCATACCAACCACTGCAGCCAGGCCCAGGTAAGCCCCTTTGGGGAAACAACCAGATCCGTCTTCTCATCGTGGAAAAATCAATCTAATAATAACATTTTTGCTTCCTGCTCCAAAATTGGTGTTCTGCTGGATCGGTCAGCTGAAGTGACTCATCCTGCAACCACAGGGCTTTTGAGCACAGTGCAATGAGAACTGCCTCACAGTATGGGAAAGGATGGGGGAAACAGGGCTCCTCCTTACACCTGTGTTTGGCTGTTGAGGTTTGGCTTAAATTCACTTCAGAAGGGGTTTTGCCTAGAATGAAACAATCCATCCAAACCGAAATAAAAGCACCTGCTCTAACACATGTCCCTTGTAATTAAGCTGGCTAAAACACCAGCATTTACTGTGAAAACCCACACAGTGTTCCTGTATGCAGTGTACAGACACGCAAACAAATCTGTACTGCTATCAAGGCTGTCCAGTTTGGAAACTGATGGCATTCTCTGCTGCTTCAGCTCAACCTCCAGTTCTGGCAGTACCTGAGCGGCTGCGTTACGATCCTGCACAGCTTCAAGTTCTTTGTTTTTCTCGTTCAGTGACTTCAACTGCTCCTCTGTTGGGTAAGAAGAGACAGCAGTGAGGGATCTTCACTGTAACATGACAGAATTCACCCTCCAAATGCAATTAAGCCAAAATTTCCCTTAATAACACTAAAAAAAAGAAGAGAAAAAGAATTCAAGACTCCACTACGGATGGATGAGGTGGTGTTGTGGCAAACTAAAGCCTCCTTGGAACAGAGGCATTGATTGAAGATCAACCCACTGTACCACTATTGCCACAAAATCAGAAAGCAAGGTTTCTTTTTCCATTAGAACAACAATTCCCTTAAAAAGCAGACGTGAACGCAAAAGCAACACAGCTCTCTGCCTGCAGAAATAACAAATGCAGTTGAGGGGTGGACTTTCAACTCCTATGTAAACCTTAAAACATTTTAGCCTAAGGTGGGACTGAAGAATGAACATCCTGCCCAGCCCTGAGAACACGCAGTCATACTTACGAAGCTTTTTAAGCTCCTCACGGAGGCTTTGACAATCCTGGGTCTCATTTACAAGTCTCTCCTGACTTTGAGCCAGACGCTTTTCTACTTCAAAGTATTGTTGTTCTGCAAAGTAAGAATGTTATCTCAATTTCTCTCAATAAACATTTCCTTTTCTTTCTCGAGGACCCCTATTAATGGTCATCCTTATTAAATAATGGCATTTATAAAGAAAATACATTAAAAAAATAAGACTACAGTAGAATTTGAAGAAAAAAGTATTTTCAAAGGTAACAAGATGCATTTCCACATTGGGTTAACACTGTTTAACATCTTTGTTAGCACAGAAAGTGATGTTTTGATGTCACTAGAGGATGCTGTATCCACACAACCACACAGTGTGGTCTCAGCTACATCAACTCAAGACTTCTCCCACCTGCAGTGTGTTCCCATACAGGCACAACAAAACCCTCATAACCACGGGCATCAAGAGATTTGGTTTACGAGGTTTGCAATGAATGCTTCCTAAAAGGAACTCTTGTGCTCTGTGCTGCACATCCCATAGCACTGAATAAAACCATCAGAGCTACATTTTGGTTACCTGAACAGTAACTGTGTCAGAGCTTAACTGTAAAACACTGCTTAGCAAAAGCAGAACTCATCTCTCTACCAGGCACAGAGAGCTCCTGGGAAGTACCAAGGGGTCCTTGCTTATCTTAAGCTTAGAATTCTTACAGTACCTCACAATTTCAAATAATGCACAGGAGAGAACTGCTAAAATATTTGGGTTACCTTAATTTATGCTACACTTTAACTCACTCCAGCAAGGTTTTTATCACAGAAGAGACAGGAAGGTTGGAGGAAAGCTGGAAGTAAAATCTACATAAGTACATCACCTCCCGGACAAATTAACTCTCATTCACCACTCTGCCTGGTGCTTATGCTCATCTACACTCTGCTCTCACTCCTACTCCAGTCCTGCACTCTTATTATTATTCTCCTGTGATCAACTAACCTCCAAACCAGTACTAAGAAGCTGATTCTATCAGGAGTACTTTATGGGAAGGTTATGGTCTTCAGCGTGGAATTTAACAGAGCACAACCTTCACGCTAGTTGAGAGCTGGGTAAATAAATCATTATTTCTCTTTCCCAACAAGGATCAAAGCAGAGCAAAGCACGCCAATGCTTGTTAAAAATCTGATGAAAAACTTTTGCAAGCCCAGCCTGAATGCAGCTGTAACCCTGAACAGCCCTTTGCAAGAGAAAAAGAAAACACCCAGACTCTTCTTGCCAAGCAAAAGTGAGAGAAAAAAACCCTTCATGTCCGAACTGAAGGGCCCTCCTGCCCAGCCCAGAGCCAGCCCCACAACTCAGAACCCCTGCCCAAACCAGGTCCAGGGTCCCCCTGTCCCAGAGTCAGGCCCCCCCATACCCCAAAGCCCCTGCCCGACCCAGGGCCCTTGCCCAGGCCCCCCCTACCCCAAAGCCCCTGCCCACCCC
>VZRW01001476.1:49342-70859 GCA_013398125.1 Aegotheles bennettii
CCCCCCCCGGGTGCTCCCCCCCGCCGTGTCGCGGTCCGGGGCCGTTCCCAGCACGGTTCCGGTTCCGCAGGGCCGGGGGAGCCCCGGTGGCCGTGCCCTGTCCCCGGTTCCGGTGGCTGCCGGCGGGAGCTGTGGTGATGGCCTTTCCGTACCCCTGGTGCTGTCCCCGCGGTGCCCGGGGGGAGAGCTGTGCCCTGCCTGTTCCAGTGCGGGGTGGAACCGGGCCGGTGCCTCGGGGGGAGGTGTGGATGCAGGAGCACAGCTCTGCTCCTCGCTGCAGCAAGGAGCTGTTGCTCGGGGAGGTGTTTTCTGAGCGTTTCCTTGCACGGCTTGCCGTGTCACTTCAGGGGCAAGTATTTAAAAGAGCCCTATTTCAAATAAGGGTCACATCATTCTTCCCCTAGTGTAGAGAGTTATGGTTTTCATTTAAAAAAAACCCAACTCTGATCTTAAAACCACTTAACTGAGCTTTGTGGACAGATAAAGCCTTGATTCAATTGGAGATCTGTGTGTGAGATCCTGTTTCCATGTCACTGCTGCAGTACCCGTGCCTTCTTTGACTTTATATATTGTTTTTTTGTAGGTTGAAACAACAACACTCGGTCCCAAACCCGCAGCAATGGGCAGGACTTACTTTGTGGAGGAAGCTGTTGGGCAGTATCTTTCAGAGCTCAGCACAAAATCAACCCCTTATGTCACTGGGCTGTTAGTAGGGCAGGTAAGCGTGGGATGTTTGAGTTGGAAGGGGAAAGCCCCCCGGCCTTAAGCATCTGGGGTGAGTTTGTTGCCATCACATGGAGCTTGTGTGGTGCAGGAAGGTGGTGGCAGGACCAGAAGGGACTTCTGTAGAGTGTTGGCAGTGTCAACCAACTGCTCAAGACTTTTAAAATCCTTTTGTGACAGGTAAGACGCACAGAATAGAATTGAAAACCTTTAAACTTATCACTAACCAGGGCTTTAATGCAGAGGCAGGTTCAGGAGGGAATTGTTTGTGTGACGTGGTGCTGTGGGGTTTAACAATGCCTGCTGTAAGGGAATGCCAGCCCCAGGGAATGTTTGCTTACACTGCTGTTTCTGGAAGTGCTCCCTGCAGAGGGATTACGTGATCCGGGCTGTGCGAACGCCTCCCAAGGATGAGCAGAAGGATGGCAGCATCAGTGCCCCGAAGCTGGGGGCCATTGATGAGGAGTGGATCATGACCCACGCCAGCCAGGTACCGCGGGGGAGCTCGAGGGGGGGGACACAGAAAGGAAACAAGACTTGGAGGAACCATCTCAGACTGTTTCCTCAAAGTGAAAGAACCTTCCAGATCATAAGGGAGTGGGACATCAAGTGAACACCCTGGGGCATGAAGAAGTTAAATGAGTTAAAAGAAGTTAAATGAGGCAGTGGAACATCTCCCTTATGAGGAGAGGCTGAGGGAGCTGGGGCTCTTTAGCTTGGAGAAAAGGAGACTGAGGGGGGACCTCATCCATGGTTACAAATATGTAAAGGGTGAGGGGCAGGACGATGGAGCCAAGCTTTTTTCAGTGATGACCAATGGATAGGACAAGGGGCAATGGATGCAAACTGGAGCACAGGAGGTTCCATGTGGGTATCAGGAAGAACTTCTTTCCTGTGAGAGTGCCAGAGCACTGGACCAGGCTGCCCAGAGAGGCTGTGGAGTCTCCTTGGCTGGAGACATTCAAACCCCGCCTGGATGCGTTCCTGTGTGATGGACTCTGGGTGACCCTGCTCTGGCAGGGGGGTTGGACTGGATGAGCTTTCGAGGTCCCTTCCAACCCCTGGGATTCTGTGATCATGCTAGGCATGGGTATTTCAAACCAAAATATCTGTTGTTTTCAAAGTTTATGGTGAAACAAGAGACTTGATAGGACCAAAGGGAGAAAAGTCGCCAGGTGCTGTGTTCCTGCGATTCAGAGGAACAGTCCTGTGGAAAAAAGAGCCTTGCTTGTTTCATTTCTGCTCCTCATGCATGCTGATCTCATTAGACTCGTTTGATACGTCAGGTGATGTGGGTGCTGGATCTCTGATTCCTTTAATACGCAGTCATTTTTGTTTTTTAGGTTTCTAGAATGCTCCCTGGAGGCTTGCTAGTCCTTGGTGTGTTTATTATTGCCACTCCAGAGCTGTCAAAAGAAAGCCAGAACGCCTTGCGCAAGGTAAGGAGGCTTCTGGTGGAAGGACAGGGGTACCTCTGGGTGTGTAGCTCTGTAATTTACTCTCACTGTCCTGAATACATACAGTTGTTCTGGTGCTTTATTTCTAAAAGCACAAATGTTCTGGTTTGATGGATGGTTTTGAGACTGAAACCTCAGAAGTTGGTGACTGGTTGGACTGCACCACAGCTTGAGTTTGTTGACTTCCCGTTCCTTGGGATGTTCCTCACTGCAGCAGCAAATGTGGCTGTGTTTGCTGGGAGGAGATGTTCTAGTTTCAAGGTCTATACTGAGCAAAGCCCGTGTGGCTGTTGTTAGTAGTGGTAGCTTGGTAGCTCTTCTTGTTTACAGTAGTGGAAAATCTATGGTTCTGATTCCCTACGGAACCAGTGGTGCTTGACTTAGGTTACATTTAAAAACTCAGAACGTGGTGCTGTCTGACAGACTTCAAACACATTTTTGTTACAGTACTGGGGCACCTGGTGCCACGTGTGATGTCTGTTCTGCAGGTGTAGGTTTGTGTCACCATTTCCATGGAGCATGATAAGCAGTTTAAACACGAGTAGGTTTTGAAGCGTAAGGTCCAAGGTTCAGTTTGGGCAGTGCAATGCAGCCACGTCTCAGCTGTGACTACTGAAACTAGTAGCCAACAAAAGAGGTGAGCTGTGGCCAGGTGATCAGCCATTCCTGAATTAAAATTTGGGTTTTTTTTTTAATTAGTGTCTCTTTTGCACACTGCCTTTCTGGATCCTCAACTGATAGGCATAGAGCTGCAATATTGCTGCAGGGAGAAAAGCAGAAGTTGAATATGTGAGTGTGTGTGGCTTGGTTCAGTCTATAAGGAAGTTGAATTAAGATTTCACAAGCACCTTTGGCTTTGGAGTAGTTGCCTGTGAATCTTTATGTTGAATGTTCTTTTAAGGTGACATTTTGGTGACATGTCAGCTGTGTTTCCTGTTTGTACTCAATTGTGGTGTCACTTGGACTCAGGACCTCGGTGCAAGACTGTTTTCCAGAAATTATAATGCATTATTTTTATGGAAAAATCCATAATGCTTTTTTCACCCTTAGCTAATCTTCTCAGTGGAAAAATCCCTGACAAAAAGGCGGCTCTGGAAACCTGCTGAGGAGGAGGTCTCGGACAGAGCAGCTCTTCAGATTTGTTCTGCTACAAAGAAGTATCCTTTATGAGCAAGGTTTATCAGCTGAGAATGCTGCCCCCAACCTTCTGCTTGCAGTTATTCTGACTGAATAATAAACTGGGAGGGGAAAGTTGTTTGAGGTCAGATAGCCACAGAGCAGTAACTGAAATCATGGAATTTCCTGATTATCCATAGGTAAGACTACTGACCCTCTTATCCTTGCAGAACTTCCATCATTTCTTAGTGCTCTGTTTGTGTGTGTGGAGGCATCAAATTCTGCCTTCCCCAGCCAGTTTCGATTTGCACAAATTGAGGGAAAGATCTGAGACACTTAGAGCTCCTTGAGCTGCTGGTGTGGAAGTGGGGAAGCAGTGGGTGCGTGGGATCTGCAGGAGGATGCAGGGTCTGCTGATAATGCGATAATACAGGGAGGGAAAGCAAAGCTGTTCCTTAGAGAGGACAGGTTGCAGGTTGGTGCATTGGTGGTTCTCCCTGTGAATACCTATTGATCTTAATATCTTTGTAAGAGATGGCACAGCATCACTATGGTAGTTAGATTTTACAGTCAAATGTTTTTCCACTTTTTTACGCTAATGGAAGGTGAGAACTTTCTTCAGAGCATAAATTAGCTCAAAAAAAGAAGTAGAATAAAGGACAAAGTTAATTGTGAATTGTTCTTACTTGGTTTTTGCCTTTCACTGGATCTTTTTCTTTAAGTAGCAAAGAGTAGTTTGCCGAACCTATGATGTGCAAGATCCAAAGGTGAGCTTGCTGCCCTGTGTGTCTTACACAGCTTCTCATGCATGATGAGTAACGTTTAAAAGAAAAATAAAAATCTCTATTTGAGTTTTACAGAGTGTGGATGCATTATTGCTTATTTCTGCTCTCAGAGTTCAGCCAAACCAGCAGATTGGAAATACCAGAGTGCTCTGTCTGCTTCCTGGTTGGCTTTGGGCTGCACGGTAAATGTTAATATTCACATTCCGCTGCTCGCCACTTCACCCAACCATGACTTGGAGAAGAACACCAAGGTAACTGACAGCCTGCACCAGTTGTCTAGTTGGTCCCTGCACTGCTTTTTCTGTTGAAAATTAAATGAGAAGGATTTGAGTAGTGTGAGTAGGGGAGTAGGACTGATCAGCAGAGAATATTCGGCAGTTACTCCTCTTTCAAATTGAACATGAAGTTTCTCTGAAGCATTCGTAGTATAAAAGTGCAGATAGCTTTTCTTCTGCTGTGCGTAGTGTTAGCAGTTTCCTTGGCTCAAAATTATTTAGCAATTGTCATGATTATTCCAGCTAAAGTCTCTTCTGCTTCTCCTAGTGAAAGGTTACATCCAATCAGAGCAGGGGTACGGGTGCTTTTAATATGAGTTGGCTTTCAATGGGCTACATCCCTTTGCAAAAATCAAATCCCTGGGGTAGCACTTAAATACTTTGAAATACTTGGGTATATTCTGAACACGTTGGCTTTAAGATCCAGCTTTGGAAAAACATGTAGATGGATTTTTCAGAGACTTTGAAACTCTCGATGTAACTGTCCAAACAAGTATTTCTGTAATTTTCAGCATGATGCTGTCCAGCTCTCGGTGAAATTCTCTTTCTGCTCCCTTACAAAATTTGTGTTTTTCACTTTTTTAAAAGAATGGATTAAATCGATGGTCAAAACAAATAGAAGACAGTGTTTTTCTGATCAATGGCCAAGTTAAAGGTGATGATGCAGAACTGCTGGAAGGGCAGGTGAGTACCGAACAACAAGGAGTTGAACTCTAGTAGATGTGTAGTCAGAACCTCCAGTGGGATGGAGCATTGGCCGAGACGTCTTCCGTACAATTTTTGTTGCTCTAATTGGCCTGTTTCAGGTCACTAATGCACAGGGCTGCTTGTGGTCCTGTCTTCATGACTACAAATTGCCTCTTCTTCCTCTGGCAATGTGAGCACGATAATTATATGTGAAATCTGACTAAAAATTTTTCTATGTGCTGTCTCCTCATTAAAGAGCATGACTAAGGTGTAAACATAGGTGATGAGGTTCCAAAGATCTACACGTGTCTAAATGCTTAACAAAGAGTGGAAAGACATTGTCTGGCTCAAGCATTCATCTCTCCTTTCAGTTTTGTAATTCTATCCTCATGTGCCAGTTTTCTCTCTTTAAAGCTATAAACTAGGGCACATTTTGTACCATAGTGAGGAGTACTTGATTCAGGGAGATTTTTTTTTTTCCTGTTTCATGACACAGGGTTTTTTTCCCCTCAGAAAAAGTCCAGAGGAAATACTCAGTCCAGCACTCAGTTTTCTGATGTGAAAGTTCTGACACAGCTGGTAAGTATTTAGTGCTTTGTAAAGTATAACCTCTCTGTTACCTTATAAAGTGGAACAAGAAAACAAAAGAACATTCTGAATTATTGTCTAGAAATCCAGATTATTTGTTCTAAGACTTTTATTCCCCTGTGGATATTGAGTGTGGACATATTTTGTGTCTTTGGAAATCTGTGTACTGTGGTAACCTCACTGTGTAAGAATTGCACAGTACAGCTCTAAGGAAAGTTGGAAAAACCGGTGATAGAAATGAAATCCTGCAATCTCATTAATTTGATAGCAGCATACCTGTATGTGCCTGCATTTCAAGGTCATTTTGTGTCTCTCTGAAGTTCAGAGTCGCCCCCACGCTTCACCTTGCTGTGGCTGGCTACGGGCATTTACTGGAATGCTTTCCTCAGGAGCTCAGTCACTAGTTCTGGGTTGAGGTACAGCTCCTGTGAGCTGAATCACCATCTGGAGCTGTCGGGCTGGGTCAGGAGTTTCCTCTCTTCCAAGGGTCACGCTGACTCGAGCCCTGAATTAGGTGCTGCAGCCCAGGTCCTAAGGTCTGATTGTGTCCGGGCTTTGCTTTGTGTGCTTCTTGCACAGCACCAGCCATCCTCTTTTCTCAGGTAGTTCTGGTTCCTCTAGAGTAGCAGTTTTGCTAAACATAAGAAAAGTATAAAATGCCATTTTAAAGGCTTGAGGAGTGTCTCAGCTTTTGCTGTTACATTGTTCCAATGGTTAATTGCCTCAGAGAAAGGAAAGCTTTTACCTTGGCAGAGGTAGTTGTGCAGTTATGCGTCCTCCTGTCCCGGGTGGTGCTGTCTTAGAGAGCTTCCTACAACACCTTCACTGTTGTGGTAAGTAGGGCAAACATTTCTAGGCAACAGTTTGATACAGTTCTAAACGTGACCACATCTATAATTCAGTACTAACGAATGGGATGACTCTTGGATACCCGAGGTTTTGTTGACTGTATAGTAAACACATAAACTTCCTTGTTTAAAAAGAATAATCATAAAAAGATTTCTAGATTGCAATACTAGCATTAGCCACAAGCCACTTGGCTGGAAAGTTTTAGAAGTCTTAAGAGACACAAATATTTCAATTGCAAGAAGTAGAACGCCTGGAAAAGTAAATACATTTTCCATAATGGAGAAGGGGAGGTTTTCAGTCTTAACTAACAAAACTAAAAAAAGAAACAAACAAACTTAGAGTTATAAATTATGGGGGAAAACAGGTTATACCTAAACATCTTAAGGTATGCTGTTAATTCCCTAGTTCTGTTTTTCATTGCCCATGCTGCAAATACCTTGGTAACAAGGTAAAACTGAAACATGTTTATTTTTCAGTCCCAGGGTTCAAGTCACAGATCAACAGCCACGGTCCAGGTCTGCAGTGGTTCTATAAATCTCAAAGGTGCTGTGAAATGCAGAGCCTACATCCATAACAACAAGCCCAAAGTTAAAGAAGCTGTTCAGGTAGTGAAAAGGTTGTTAGTTCATCAGAAATGTGTTTCTGAAATACAGGCAATTTTTTGTACTGGGTTTTCTTTGCCAAAATGACACGGTCTAAACTGGGGTCGAAGTGTTCATCCCCTGGAACTCAGAGGTTGTTTCTGAAACGAGCTGTGTGTGTCTGTGGTGGATTCAGTTCCTTTTTCACCTCCAGCAGCTGTATCTGCAGTCCTGCTAAGGCTGTTCTCTGGTGAATCTTTGCACAATTTGCCAGTGATTAGGCTTTGAAGAATTTTCTCAACATTAAGGAAAGGTTACCGACACTTTTTGTATGTGTAGAGGAAATATACAGATTTATTGGTTCAGTATTTTTCCCCCTTACTGAGTCAATGCCTTGTGATTATTTTTGTTTGTTTTTAATGATAATGTCTAGAAGCTGTCAGTTCTTGTTCTAACAATATTAAAATTTCCCTCAGCCTTTCGTTTCTGTTTTGTTTTTCTCCTTCTGATTTTAATTCCTTTGATGTTAGCTTCTCTTTGTTGGACTTCTTTCAATTCTCTTTAGAGTTTTTACTTTCTGGGGAAAACTATTTTTTCAGCATGGGTTAAACCTACAAGGGACTCCTTTTGTTATTTCTTACTAGTCAAAAGCTTTGCAAATGGCTTTTTGATTTCTGATGTTTTTGCTTTGTCCTTGCAGGCTTTGAAAAGAGACATAATAAACACACTGAGTGACCGGTGCGAAATACTCTTTGAAGATCTGATTATCAATGAAGGACCTCACAAAAAAAGTAGGAATTAAAAAAAAAAAACCAAAAAAACGAAAAAACAAAGCACCAGTTTACATTTGTAGTGAATTTTGCTTGTTGTAGAAAATTCTGCTAGTGTACTGGCGTTCCAGTGGGGTTAGAGCAGAATAAAAAGCAAATGACACAATTTCTCTGACCAGAACACAATGCTAATTGATTTCATTAAAATAAAACTTCTGTCGTGATTATATTAAGAACTCAGGGGGTATATGCTGAGACCAGACCTCCTAGCTGGGTCATTCTTTGAACTTCTTTGAGTCAGTGCAATGGTTTCAAGTTATCTTCTTGTTGTTTTTGTTTTGGTTTTTTTAAACTAGGGGGGTTGGACTAGATGATCCTTCGAGGTCCCTTCCAACCCTAGAATTCTGTGATTCTGTGATTCTGTGAAACTGGTTAGTTGAGATAGCAATTTGAAGATCTTAGATGAAGGAAAGCCTTTTAAAAGATGCTGTCTTTGGTAGTGATATTAGAAAAAATAGAAAAGAAATGGAAGCAGACTGATTGTGTATGGAAAAATGATTCATGTTTAGAATTACCATTTACTTTAGGGTAACACGCTCAGTTTTGGTGTTGGGCAGCGTTACCCAGCCTGCATGATTTAAATTTTCAGTTACATGCAGTTTTTAGTTTCCTCACTAGGTGGCACCGGTACTTCGTGGCTGGAAGTGTGGCACAAAGCAGCCAAGTGTTTGCAATCCTTTGTGGTGTTGACAACATATGCTGCTCTGTGTACGCTTTCATCTGCACTCTTTCCCAGAGGTCTTTTGCTAGTCATTCTAAACATGAAAAAAGGCCTGTTTAACATTTTATGGTCTGTTTTGGAAGTCTTTTGAGTATTTCAGGAGAGACTAATGTTAGGACATAAATCAATGTAATAGCAGCCCAAACTTGCATAAAACAGTAAGGACTAAACAAGGCATGCCTGAAAACAGGATTGGTACATGGAAACCTTGAGCAGTTCTTTTGCAATAGCTTTATCTTACGGCCAGAGATTAATGAGGAATCTTATCATAACTGGCAAGGCTTTTATTTGGATGGTGTTTTTCCCCTTTCTCCTAGGTTTTGAGAGGGAATATCATGTCTTACCTCAAAGACTGTTTGTCCCTGTTGCTGGGTCCAGTGTGATGCTCAGTGATTATAAGTTTGGTGATGAGGCTGCTGGAGAAATTCAGGAACGTTTTGTTGAGATGTTGGATCAGTCTGTGCAAGCGGAAGATATCCATATAGCAGAGGAAATTAGCACAGGTGAGTACAGTATCCAAGAGCCAGGGTAGACTGCAGCATGGATTACAAAAGTGTTGGCTGGTGGCACAGGCCAGTGTTATCCAGATACAGATACGCCAAAAGTTGGCTCTGAGGGTTTGTATCAGTCTAGTTACAGTTTAAATGCATTTGTGAAAAACAGCCAGATTTCTGACAGTTTCTGTGTTTGGCTTGTAACAGACCTCTCCTTCTCTCAAACATTTTGCTCATTCACTCTGCAACTATGGTGGCAGCTGATGAACTGCAGCAGATACAGAAATACTTGGTTAAACAAGGTTTGCCTACGTTACTCTGCACATCAGTTAGAGGTGATCCTTTACTGGCAAAGAACTGTAAGGCAAACCTGTAGAGCTTTATATTTTGGTTACATTTTTAGCAGTTCAACTGGTTTTAAGAGCTCAGTAGTTCTGATGCTACTTAGAATAAGTTACAATAAGAAGTTGAGAGCTTTCATAAAATCTACTGTTTTTTCACCAAATGTTTAAAAATACATATATAATTTCATGTGTCTTTCAGGAAATTCTCATGCTAAAACCTGGCTTTTTCACAAATGCAAAGTATTTTGTTCTGAGTGTTTTCATTTATGTATCAAATGCAGTGCCAAAACTGGTTTTGTCATTCACCCAAAATGGAAGGAGAATTGAGAGAGCTTTGCATTTTCTACTGAGTGCCTTATGAGTTTATGATCTGGTTATGAGACTGTTCTATTCCTTTTAATACACATATTTTGCTATAATCTAGTTACTGATTCCCTTTTTCTGAACATTTCTAGTTTGTATCACTTCCTACTGTTTTTTTTTCACACGTGACTTTAGTTTCAATGTAGGAGTCAAACCTGTAGTTGAAATGCATCTAAAATTCCTCCTGTGATCTTATGGAAGATGTTTTTCTCCCCTTTTCCCCCTCATCAGTGTGAGTATGAGCTGCAGGTTACAGCTTTATAATTTAAATTTAAAAATAAACAACACTAATTCTTGGATAAGAACTGTGAACACTTTTTGGTGTTGGTGTTTAGGGATGGAAAATGGGAAATGCAGCCATGAGCTTGATGTATAGGGAGAACTGTGATTACTCATATTCTACTTGACCTACTTGTTTACTTGGAGTGTTTTTTGAGTTTCTTAATTTCAAAGCTAACTAAATTCTTACCTCAGTCTTCCCCAGGCTTTAACAAAACCTGTTAGCTGTGAACCTGTCTCATCACCTTGAGAAATAAAAGATGTACACACTCAAGAACCTCAAGAAAAACAAGAAAGCCAATAAAAATCTCTCTTGTATTACAAGAATAATCTGAAAGCCAATTATCACTGTGCTTTAAGGAATTAGTAGAATTTAGGGAAGCAAATTAATGTTGTCATAGCAGTGGAGGTAGGTGTGGGAGGGAGAGAGGAGATGGCTTAGTGTAGCTTTATTGCTTGTGTAAGGAGGGATGGTTCAGAGGTAGGAAGAAGGCACGACGAGACTAACAGCAATGCATCACAAGGATTTGATGCCAATAATATGTGTGAAATGATGTCCAGGTAGCTCACCAAATGAGTCTGTGTGTTCTTGTAGCTTGCTGGTTATAGAGTAAAGTGTGTGGGATTTATTTTCTTTTTTTAAAAAAAATAATGCAGATTAAAGTAAGTGCATAAGAGGGGAGAGAGAAAAACATACAAAGAGGATTTGGGGAAAAACCTGAGACTTCATCCCAGTGAGCACTGTAAAGTTTGTCCATAGAATGGGTTGAGTTAATAGCAATGATGGTAATAATGCTGATCCATCCTGATAATTGTTGTTACAGCATTATTAATATGTGTTAATTAAGATCACAAGTTATTTATACACTTTTAGTAATGCCAGGAAGGCTGTTGCAGAAATCAGAGCCGTTAACTGTGTAAGAAAAGTGTCCTGCGTTGTAAGAGAAAGCTTCAACTTTCCAAATGGATTTGTCTTGGTACTTTGGTATGAAGTGTCCAAGTACTGCTGTAAACATGTTTTCATGGCACAGTGAGAGTCTGAGGTTTCCCTGGTTTAAAGGCTTTTTCCATACATCATTCTGCTTTGGGCAGCATTTGTTGTTGCCCAGAGCTTAGCGTTATTTGATCACTAATAGTCAATATTTAATAATGGTGTAAGAATTGGTTTGGAGTGAATTTTGACATCAGCCTTTCTGTTTGTATCAAAATTCCTGTGGTCTAAGGCAGCAACCTTGAGTTAGCTGGAAATGCTGTCCATTGTGAAGTTCTGGGGAAAGTTTACTGATAAAAAGGATTGTTTAAAATTCAAGAGCATGAGCATTTCAAGTAATTTCTTTTTTTTGTTGTTGTTGCCATTTAAAATAAGCATGTGAGAAGAAGGGGATCTAATCAGTATAGCCAAAGGATTTATTTTTAAGTGGCTTTTAGTCAAAACACAAAATAAAGGTGTTCTGAGAAGGTCAGTTTTGTGTGCTTTGCCTCCACTGCTGTTTCCTGCAGTTTTATTCCCTGGATTCCTTGTACAGCTCTCAGTAAGGTCCCTACTGGGTCATGCTTTAAAATTGTTACATGGAAAATAGAAGGTAAAAACAGCCCTGTTTATAATTAAAAGATATAAATAGCTCTAACACTGTAGTTTCAAGGTACTTAGTGCTTTAATGCAAGCAGTTGAAAGCTCTGCATTTATGATGGGCTTTACTAAATCCCTGCTCCTCCTCGGTGTGGGGGCTGGGGTGTTAAATACCCTAAGTGGATAAACATAAATAAGACTTCAGTAGTGGTAATCGCTTCCCCATCTTGGTTAGCAAATTGAAGAATTAACCAAGAATTAAGGATTTGTAAAATTGGCACTGGAAAGCATCTGCTTTTGAAAATTTTGTGTGATTGATACCTCAGCTGCTTCAAAGCCAAGTGGAACTGGGTTTCACATGCAAATTTCCATTCAAACAACTTAAAGGCATAAATGCCTTTGGTAAGTAAATAGCTCAAGGGTGTTTCTTTCTTTCTTCTTGTTTTTCTTTTTTCTTTTCCTTGAGCAAGCAAGCATTGCTGCCTTGATGTGCAGCTTCAAAAGCTGCCTTCAGAAAAATGCAACAGTTCTTTTGAAGGTGCAAAGAAAGGTGAAGTGAGAGGCCACAAACTATCCTACTTGCTCATCAAAACTGAAGCAGGAGGAAACCTGCTGGATCTGGACTTCAAAGGCGACCCAAAAAATGTGGTCGGATTCCCTGAAAGTGATACGTTATTTTGGGGAGTTGAAAACTTTGTTAGGTGGTTTGGAGAGGATGTGGTGCTCTGAGGGTGCTAGTTAAGGTACCTAAAAAGCCATCTTACAGCAATTAATAATTCATTTACGCTAGTTGAAGAGTTCTGCTCATATTCTAGGCAGATAGGGGGGGTGTTCTCCTTTGTACAGAAAAACTACTGGTGAAGCCATGGCCTCATTGTGGGCTCCAGAGGTATTTGATAATTTCTCCTCAAAAAAGCACTCCTTGCACTGAAGGATTGTGTCCTTGTTTTTATTTTACAGTTTTCGTGCAGCTTGCAGGGAGATCTCAAAGCAATGTTTATGCTGATGGATGCCCGTGTGTGTGTGTGTGTGTGTATCCAATGGACTTGCTGTCCTGTTAAGTTTTGTATTGAACAATGAATTGCTCTGCTGTAGCACATCCTGTGCAGAGTCAGTGGGTTCAGGGATAAAAATGGCTAAAGACAAGTCCTGAATGTCTGGTTTGAATACTTTTGTGTAACAACAGATCTTGTTGAGCTTGACTTAAGATTCTGAAGACAATTATGTGTGTGGCTCATCTCATGGCAGAAACAACACATCGAGCTTATACATCTCCCCCATGGCCAATGATGTGATAAAGTACCTTCCTGTGAATCATTCACCATATAATTTGTGATTTACAGATGATTGAGAACCCAGCTCTGGAAATGGGATGTCTGTTTTTATTTAGATCAGTATTCCATGGACTGCTACAACTTGATCTCTCTTACTGCTGTAGGTTTTTCTTCTTCACCTTCTGAACACGAACGTTCTATTAGTCTGTTTTTCTTATCTCAGCATGCAGATTCTGTCCTTTCTGAGGACATCCAGGTCTCACTGCAGGAGAACACACACTTTCTCTTGCTCTTTACTTGTCCAGAAGGTATTTGCAATAGTAGCTACTGAATCCTAAGCAGAACTTTTGGCAAGTGATGCGTTGGCATCACAAATTTCCCCACCACCATCAAGTGTCCTCACCACTGAGCATGTTTACTCCATGTGGGATAGATAAACAAGTTCAGATAGAGGACTCAAGACTAATCTCCTTCTTTCTTTCCTCTCCCTCTCTAGCAAGCTGGGTATAGCCAAGTGGTCAGGGAAATCTTAGGGAAGGAAATACATGCAGACTTGGATTCCATGGGTCTGGAACCAGACTGTCACATCCTGGCTGAGCAGGATTTAGTAGTTGTTCCAAAGGGGAATGTGTCCTCTAAGCCTGCTCTAAGAGTCTCTCTTTAAGAGATCTTCAAAAAGGAATATCTGTACTTTGAAAGAAAGCATTTGTAGCTGTTGGGTAGGGAAATGATGCTGGGCTCACTTTGTTAGTGGCAGTGGGTTTTGCATGTAGCCTGAACTCTGCACAGATGGCTTTGAAGGGAAAACTTTGATCTTGGAAGGTGGTTAATGGTTCATTGTGGTGGTTCCCTCTCGGAGCAGTCACATCGTCCCCAAGTTATGTACAGGGGCTTGGATATGTTACTCTGGGAGCAGGGTGTGGAAAATGAGTTTTGGAAGAGGAACACCTTCCCAAATGCATTTTTCCTCTTTACTTTTATTCTTCCAGGCATACAGGTTAGTACTAAACTGTTGCAGCTGTACCATTTTCTGTGGTAATGAACTGGGGTTTTTTCTACCATGGATGTACTTTATAAAGTCCACGTCAAGTTCTTGGCCTTTTGTGTTAACTCAACTGTAAAAGACAACTGTTAGCCTTTCACCCGGTATTTACTTCTTCCCTTGTTTCCATGCAGTTGATATTTGTCCAGTTACTGACAACACGGAAGACACACAACAGAAACAACTGACAAAAGCAACATTGCTATTGAAACTTCAACAAAATATGGGTATGTTACTTCCCTGATTTTGCTGTGGCTATCCAGAAGTATCAGGGCCCTGTCAGTGCTGTCAGCTTCTGCAGACAGAACTGCTGAGATTAATAAAAAAGTCTGGATCTCTGCTGCTAACTTAATACAACAGCTTTTCAAAGATGGGTCCCCGTTTCAGTGTTGCAGGCACGGGGTGTTTCTGGGGAAATAAAAACCACGGCTGCTGTTGGAACAAAACTGGTGTTTGCATTTGCTCAGCCTACAAGTCAATACAAAAGGCTCATGTAGCTTTATTTCTTTGAGAGCTACTGCTTCTGTAATTCTGTACTTTGAAAAACAATAACACAGTGGAATGGCTTTGACAAGTAGGCATCCATAGATTGGCTAGTGACTCACTAATTGACATTACTTTTAATTAACAAAACTGACAAATGCGGATGGGCTTGGGTGCTAGTTGTCAGCCTCAGTAAGTAGGGGAACACCCAGCCCCAGAGCTCTTCTTTCAACTCCAAGTTCTCCGTGGTACTCATTGATCCAGCTGTCACACATCTGTCTGCACTTGGTGCAGCTCTCTTTGCTGTGAGCTTTGCCTGTCTTTTTGTATTAAAATAGTTACACTTCAGTCAACAAAACAGCAACTCCTGTTTTCTATTAATTCTTAGAAGTAGAACGTGGTAACTGGAAGATTAAAGAGCGGTAGCAGTAAATACGTGTTTGCTTTAGATATAAAAATGTTTTCCCTTGAATCATCAGTCAAGTGTTTTGGTTTTTTGTGTGTCACCTTCTCAACTGCCTCAGTCACCGGCGTGTTGATCGATAGGAAAATGACTGCTGTGCTGCAAAGAGGCTGACAGAGGAGGTGCCACACAGAAGAGAAAAAACACAATAGCTTTTGTTTCTTAAAGCTTAAAAAAAGCTTGTTTCTTTTTCCTGGTCTGATTCCTAGAATTAAGCAGTAGTGCAGAGTCAGTGCATTGTTTCATGGGCCAGAACATGGCCCAGGTACTGCAGAAGCAAGCAGTCAGCCGGATCTCTGGAAGGATCTTGCTCCGATCGGAAATGTCATGTGGAGCTTTTCTGATTAATTACCTGACATCCTCGCTTGAGACTTAGGCTTAGCAGTGGTAGGTAGTTTTCGGGGTGGCTCCAGTTTTTCCCCCTGCTTGTCACTCCCCTTGCCATACTGACTGTGTTTCCCTTGTTACTGTAGGTGTGGTAATCGCCGCCGCTGTCGCAGTCTTTGCATCGATCTTCTCTTTCAATTACTTCAGCGATTGAACTCAAGCAACTGGAGCTTCATGGAAGTGTTGGCCAGTTTGAGATGGAAACATCTGGGTTTAATATGTTAGTAATTAAGAATTATTGCCTAGGTATCACCAGAGAGATGTGCAATACAAACTCTGATGATAGGTTCAGTTACCTTGTTCCAGCATGCACTTACTATACACGTAGAATCATATGGTTACAATATCAAGCAGAAAGTGAATCAAGTTTATGGGAAACTAACCCAGTCACTCTGTATGAATGAATGATGGTATTATTTTCTAGAAAGATCCCTTTGAGGAAGTGTAGAACCTTAATTTTCTTCCTACTTGCTGTTTTAATGCAAAAAGCTACTACTGGTGTTTTTCAGGTAATTGGTGAGACTGCCATGGCTACCTGGTATGACAATCCCTGCTTTAAGAGTTCCTTTGCCAAGAGAAATCTTGTCTTATTAAGATTAATTGGGGAAAAATGAGATTCAATGAAGCCACATGCAATTTTTTAGGTAATACTGGTTAACTAGCATAATAGGTATACAAATAGTTTCCAGTAGTTTCAAGACTAGACCAGTTCAGCCTGTAAATAGCTTAGTTCAAGACCTGGAGAACTCAGAAATAAATAAAATGCATAGCACTTCTGAGATATGTATATGCTGCCTTTTACTCAGTGACTCTGGAGGGAGGATTCTCTCTCCAGCTCTGATTCAATCATTGTTCTCTTGCCATAGTAACTATTTCAGCCTCAGCTACGCCTGGGCAGCCCTTGTGGATTATCTTGTTAGATACATACAAGTTCTCAAAATTGTTGGCTGGTCAGGACTTTTTAGCCTATAAACAGCTTTCTGTTACCAGGTACTCTCCTGGATAGGTTAGGCAGCAACATTACTGTTTACTTGCCACGAGGAGAGTGGAAGGAGGGAACAATTCTAGTTAGGTTAATAAAGATAATTCTGGAAATGCGATGTTTACTTGGATCTGAACTGCAACAGAGAAGAATTCCAGATTTTAGGGCATTCTAATATGGTGTTGTATGAAGGCACTGGAGTGCTAAGAAAAAATATAAACACTTTGGTTCTAAAGCAGCATCAAGAATGTACTGGGATACTTCTAATAAAAAGCAACCGTGAGAAAGATGTCCTGAATACTATTGCCTCATCATCTGTGTGTTCTGTTTTTACATGTGTGGAAAAAAGATCTGCTCTTAGTCTTGTGACAATATTTTGGAACACAGTGTTGATCTGGTGTGCTCAGTATTGCCCAAGTAGGGCCTCTCAGAGGAAAGGGAATGTGACAGGCGGTGTTTTCAAGTAAGTCCTTCAGCTACTACGTGTTGTGTAGCGGTGTGTAGCTGTGTGCACGTGGGTGGAATCAGCAGGCAGAACATCATGCTGAAGCAGTAGATTCTGGGGCAGGTTGAGTGCTACCCAGAAACTGAGAAGAATTTTGTAAAGCCCTTCAAAATATGGTTGGTTTAAAAATTGCTCTGCTAAAGTTTCTGTTAGAAGGAGGAGCAGGGGAGTAATGAGAATGAAGTTTCTTTAGTTTCTTTTTGTCTCTTTTTTTTATCTTTTTTGGGGAGGGGGGAAGTATGCTTCTGGAAACACTCTTCCAATAGTTCTCCTTGGTTAGCACCTGTGGTGTAAAACGTGGAGCTTCTTTGGAGGTGTTATTCCATGGGTCACCTAGCACAGAGCTCTGTTCCCCCCCCCACCCCCCCACCCCCCAGCTTATTCAATGTTTAGTAAATGATCCTTTTCTTTATGGTGTTCCTACAGGCTGTGAAATTAATCCTTCAGTTTGTAACTAGCCTGGTATCAAGGTTCTGTGGAAGACTAATTTTTTAATTTGAGGTTGGAAGAAGGCAAAGAAAGAAGTTGCTTTGGATGAAATTTCTGCTTTAGTGCAGGAGACTGCATTTGACCACCATGCAATAAGACAATAATTTAATCCTGTCAAATTAAAAATGAGTAATTTAATTTATATCTGCAGATTGAGCCTCCCAGTCACCCTGCTAGGAGGAAATGGTAGATGTAGAGGAGAGCAGGTTCTCGCTTGTCTAAGAGTTACAGAACCAAATGAGAGGATTTCACTGTCCTCTTGCCTCCCATCCTCTTGCTACTGTTGGCCACTGATAACATGAGAGTGAGTTCTTTAGGAAAAACTAAAAGGTGTGTGCAAGGGAAAAAAAGGAAAGTTCCCTTTTATAAGTGCATTTCTTGACTGCTGCTTAACTTTTGCTCGGGTTTCATAGAGCTCTGTCCTTTTCCTGCAACCTGTGTAATGTTCTGAAGCCTTCAGGTTGTGAAAACACCATTGTGGCTGAACTGGAGCTTTTTAACTCATAGCCATGACTGCAAATAGATTTTTATTTGAATATGTAATGGAATGCTTGGGACTTCCACATCTGAAAATCTGGCTCTCCTAAGTGTAGTTCTCAAATTGATGTTACGGAATGATTTTACAGAAACCTTATTTTCTGTGCTATGTAGTTTTAAATGTAGTTTTAAAAATCTCAGTGGTCCTGGACGATGAGGTTTGTAATTCCCTGCACCTGAGGGGTAGCATTCGCCATGCCAATGACAGATGTGTGTCTGCTAGAGCTTCTTTTCTTAGTCTGATCAGCAGTGACACCACTGATAATTAGTTCCCCCCTCCCATCCATATTTGTCTGCATCGGGATGTTTGAGGGCACTCGGGGTCTCTGTGACTTTGAGTCAAAAGGAAGAGCTGGGGGTGGCAGGAAGGCTGCTCCGTGTCCTTCTCGTTCCTCAGAACCTTCATGCAGCAGTGTGATGTTTCCATCAAGTCTCGCTTTTTGTTTCCAAGGTGTTCTTTTTTCCTGCAGAAATATGAATGACTGCCGTGATCAGAGCTTTATTTACAACTTCATTAGTCACGAGCTTCTGTTGAGGCTTGTTCTTCTTTTTTTTTAAATTACAAGTTGAAGGAAATCCTGTTTGAGCACGCTTAATCTGCCTCTTAAATTGGTGTCAGCGTATTTCTTGCAGCTACCTATAAATGCAGTTTTCTGTGGTGGTGGTTGTTAGGGTTTTTTTTCTTTCAGCCTGGTTTCTCAAAGAGATGAAGCTTATGTGATCAGGCTGCTGATGTGCAGCTTAATAACTTTTGAACCAATTTTGTTAATGTTCTTGAGAACTTTCCCTCCTTAAGTTCCCACCAGTTACGGGGAGATTTTCTGGTGTGTAGAGGACAGAAATTTTTCATGCCTCTTCTTTAAAACACCTCATGAGAAAATACAAGACAAATATTGCCCTACTGCTCAGGTAGCTGGTGATTTTTGTGATAGAATTCATTATTTTCTATATGACCTGTTGGAAAAAGATAAGATTTTGATAACATTAGGTGTGTCTGCAAATGGTGGCTTTCTGAAAAATTGACCTGATGCAAATGAGATGTTAAAATCAAGGTGATCTTAGCCGAGTTGTAAACATCATGCTCGAGTAAGGGGAGGGCAGGCTGCTCTAAGGGAAAAGTTGTATTCCTGGAGTTCCATCAGAAGAACATACCACCACCTTGCATTCAGGAATTAACAACACGGAAATCATAACATCATGGGAAGATGCTATTTGGATAAAATAATGAATTGTTTTACAGGTTAAAGAAGTTTGTACACTGGTAAGAGATGAGAAGGAACTTCATTTGTATTGCCCAGTGTACATGAGGGGAGGTTTCTAGTGCTCTGTTAAAATAGTAATCCATGACAAAACAATATGAGAAGTAGAAATTCAGTAACATTTTGATAGTACCTAAAATTGGGCAAACAAAAAATATCTTATTTTTTGGCCATTATTTAAAACAAGACCTAAGTTGTGCTTAAATTGTTTTGTTTGAAAGGGTATCTCATGTAATGTTTTGCAGGGTTATTTTTCCCAAGTGTTTTTGAGTACAGTTTTTTTGTGGTGCAGATCTGTTGGAAATCAGTGTGATTTCCAGCTACTCCTGTGAATTTTCCATGTGAATGAAAAGGGGAGAAAAAAATGTGCTTAAAGGAGTGGTGAGAATCTGCTTTTAATGAGCAGGTTGTATCACTGCAGCAATGGTTCCTTGGTCCTGGCTGCTCTGAATTCTCACTGATCCATGTGCAGAAGTTCACAGGGTGACATTTCTGTTGGTGGGATCCTGACCCCAAGCAAAACGCAAAGCTCCCACTTCAAAGTGAGCAAAACATGGAAATATTGAATGAAACAAAAATGGTGAGTCATTCCAGTACTAAAAATAATCTTTTCATAATCTCAAATGTTACCAGCAAAATTGTGTGTGGCTAAGATAGATATTTCTGCCCTCAGGTTAAAATTCAGCCTTCATCTTTGCCAGTGTGTAAAAGGAGTCATTGAAATGTTTCTGATGGTTTTTGTCTTTTATCAGAACTGGAGGAGGTGGATTTTTTTCAGACCTACAGAGGAAGAGGGAGAGAGGAGGAAGGTTTATATTGAGTTTGCCCTGTGTCTTCCTCTCAAAGAGATTGTTAAATTGTAGTTCCCAGCAGCATCCCTTTAGCAAGACTTAAAACTTTGAGTGTAATAAATGTCCAATGAGTGCTTACTAATATTTCACATATTTTATGGTTAAGGCCGTGTACTACCAATATATTTCACACTCCCACTGGCAGGTTTTGAGAGCTGTTAAACTTTATTCAGAGTTATTACATAAGCACAATATATTTTTTCAGTAACTTGCGGACATTTTAAATATTACTGTTGAAAATATGGAGCAACAATGAACTGAAATGAGCTGATAATGTGTCTGTGTTAGCTGTTTGGATGACAGACTTATAGAAGCTCTGAGCTAACTTCTGTAGTTTCATGAGTGTTGAAAGTTAAACGTGGAAGCATAAAATAATGTCCTAGATACCTAAGCCATTTAGGGATGGAAGGACTTTGGGCTATTTGTCCTTAAAACTGCTGGGTGAGATCTTCTTCCTACTGAAGGTGGTAGGTGTGAATCCGAGCAGCCAGGACTCGCCGTAATTCCAGAGCACGGAGAGGCTTTGTGTTTATGCAGAGGGATGGATCAGTCCTCTTCTGTTGGAATTAAGTTCTTCCTGTGCTTTGTGGAGACAGGCGTAGGCTCTCAATTTTCTATTTTCCCCTAATTTCCTAGAGATCACCAGTACAGTCTCCTGTTCTTCCTATTACTGGTGACTGGTGCAGGAATAATTCTGCTCAGGACTGTCAGTTGTGTGTGTTTTAAGTAAAATTCACATACTAACAGTTTAGCAATTTTTAGATAGGTGTATCTTACACAGAGGTTAGCAAGGACAGCCTTCTCTAAATGAGGTGGGTGTCACTGAGCTGGATTTACAACGTGCTGAGGAGGAGAGGGAGGCAGTGAGGACTATGGCTCTCTAATTATTCAACATCTTGCTCATCGGCGTCGCCGTTACCCAGTGCTGGCAGCTCCCTTTCGGGCAGCAGCCCGTACTCATTTAGGAAGGATTCCACATCCACAGCAAAAAACTCCTCATTGAACTGTTCTGAGATGCTGATGAAATTGCTCAGCAGCTCCCCACCCTTGTAGACGAGCAGAGTGGGCAGCACTTCGTTTGAGAAGCGATCTCCAGCCCCCGTGTCGGAGGCCCTGATCTTGCAGAACTTGACGGTGGCGTACTCGGCCGCCAGGCAGGTCAGGCTGTTGTTGAGAGCACTGCAGCCCTTGATGCCATCCTCATAAATGTGGACAATGACCGTGGTGGTTTTCCGCTCTTTCTCGATGGCTTCCAGGAACTGCTCCCCGTCCTGCAGCTCACACACGTAACCGTATTTCGGCCCAAAGCTCAGCCTCTGGTGCATGTCCTGCATGCAGCGTTTGCGGTATTTCTGTAGGCAACTTTCATCTTCCTGCTCATCTTGAATTAATTCGTACTCCTGCATGCTCATCTGTGGGTGTCAAGAGAATGTTACATTAATGAGGGGTCATCTGCTGGCACTGAAATGGGAAGAGACTAAGTTGTTGTCTAAAGAACATCGCATCGAAGGCTCAGCCAGAAGAGTCGCTTCCTACAGTCACCCTGGAAGGTCTCTTCAAGAGGTGGGTGAGGATCCCATCTC
>VZRW01001479.1:0-32197 GCA_013398125.1 Aegotheles bennettii
ATAAATAATAAATTAAATAAAATAAATCTGCACATTGTAGGATAGCAGATGCATGAGCTGGAACATACTCACCAGAGCAGCCTTCCCGTAGGAAGGTGCAAAAGAAAAAACACTACCAGAGAAAGAGACCTTTGCAGAGTTTGTTCTATTAATAAAAAAAAACCTTCGCTGCTTCAATGCATCATCCTAATCCTTCCATTACCTAAACATTCCCTCAGTGGAAAATGTAGTCAATAATTTCCAGCAGTAATTAAGTAGACAAAAGTCCTTAATTCTGCTCAGAATGACCACTGCACTGGGGCAATGGGGAATAAATTCACCTTGCAGTTGTGAACACACGTTCTGTCGACATAAGCCTTGCAGAAGCTCTCCCTATCCATTGATTGAGCTACTGGAGAAAACATCAAGAAAAGAAACCTGTTACACACGCTTACAAGTCCCTGCCTACACACATTTTAAAAATCCACCATTTTTTGTAAATACTCAACACACGCTAACCCAATTACAATTTGTACCAGCAAAATAAATAGCACACAGCAATTCTGCAGGCTCAAATTATACTTTTGCAGTTCAAGTGACTCCACAGTTGTGGCCATAACACTGTCCAAGCACGTCACAAACTGTATGAATTTCCCATCTGTGAAATATTCTTATTCTCTAGACTAAAATGTGAGACAAAGACACAATGACCCAGCCCATCTTTGAGAATTTATTTGTTCGCTCATTATACCGCAGTGCTAATCCAGGGATCAGCTGCAAGATTGTTTTATTCACTGAAAATCAGCAACTGGTCGTGGTTGTGCTGGCCTTAAACTCTTTGTGGTGGGCCGAAGCATGTGATGGGTAATTAGCTAGCACCAACTTAGACCATGCTCAGAATTTGCACTCCACACGTATATTTAGTGCCAAAAATCCTATTATTTGCTTTATGTTAAACCCCCTAAATTAATTCTAAATGGTGAATGCTTTTCCCAGTTTTACTTTTTGCCTGTACATTTGTTGATAGAGTTTGGAGATCCAAGTGAGGAGGCAACTCAAAAAGCTCCAAAACATGTTTTGGATTTATATGGTATTTTGTACACTCATAAAATGCACTTAACCACAAACGAGGTCAAGATTCGTTGTCTCAAAAAGCTGGCACGTGAGTTTAATATGTCTTAGATAATGTAATATATATAATAATATATATTATATATGTAATAATATAATGTACAAATGAGTCCCATAATGGAAATTAATTTATGAATAACTGTAAACCCAGTTATTCACATCATAATACAGGGGCTTAAACAAACAAAAGCAGATGGCTTCAGTCCACTGGGCATCAACTATTCATTTATTTGAACAGATTGTCAAATAGATCTTGAACGGCCTCTGGAAAACTCCCGAAAACTTGTTAACACAAATAGGAAGTTATTTCACATTCTGATTTCCAACACAAACACCTCTGATTGTTATTAGTATCTGACCACTTTGTCTAATTTAGTGTAAAAGATGTTTCAGAGATTTCGTGCAGTTTGTTGACCTAAAAGGCACTATTAAAAAATAATTTAAAAAGCTTCACAGAACCAGGGATACAAGCACATGGATGAGGAAATTCCAGCTGAAATCTTGCATTAGTAAATTTTTAATAGCAATCCACTTGCTCATAGATTTGCCTGCATTGGTGGCCTTAGTTCATGGGGGGTTGTAAAGAAGATGAAGCCGGTGAGCACAGAACTGGACTAGGTGATCTCCGGAGATGAGTTCCCACCTCAACAATTCTGTGATTCTATGGGGTTTCTTCAAAAGAAGTACCATAAGCACCTACAGCCTCCCAGAAAGAGAACATACGAATTACAGGAAGAGTATCAAAATCATTAGCAGCATTGCCACAGCACAAATTTATTTGCTTAAATTCAAACATTACGGTAAACAAACGAGATCTAAGATATCTAAAGGAAAACACCCTGTGGAGATACTGTCTTGAGGTTTTTTATTTCTGTCACCACGCTCTCCCCTGTTTACATAAGGGGAACGTTGTGCCCCTTCTCTTGCAGCTCCCATGGCAAGGGAAGGTGTATTGTCCAGTGCTTGCTCCCGGCAAGGGTAGCAGGACAGGTAGAAGGACAGTCCCCTGGTGAAACCCAGGATCTGCAGGGCTGCTCCAGTCAGGCAGCAGACTTTTCCTTTAATAGCTCAATAGTAGCAAAACTACTGTTTCTGAACTGCAGCATGAATCTGCTCTCTGCCTGGAGATTGCTGAGCCATGCTGTCGAGGAAGGCTTTAGCCTGCATCTCTTCATCTCCTTGAGTAGCACCAGTACTGCAAATCTTCAGCTGCACTTAGGAACATCTATTTCTGAGAGAAGCATTGGAATGAAGAGGCATCTCAGATCATAAACTCCAGACTCCTTTGTTGCCATGGCAACTGCATCACATAATTTGTTTCTTAACGTTTAGCCAAGCTCCATCTTGGAACTTCTTAGATTTCTTGGCTCTGTTATTTCTGTTGGGCCCAGAACCTCTGAAAAGGACACTTTTTATGTATTTTTTTTTTCTAATTTCCATACCAGGTGTGACTAGTTTATATTAATCCTTTTTTCCTGCGCCAAACTGCCAATATCCTAAAAGCTACAAATTGTCAAAAAAACCCAAACGTTACAGTTGTCAGCCTGGAGCATTGATACTTTTGAGTATCAAGGAATTATTTACACACAACCAGTGAAAAAATGTTTGTGACCTCAATTTCAGCAACAATAGATTTGATCCTAATGTTGGTTAAAAACTGTAAAAGTCCTGACCATATTACACAGGAGTCAAGTGGTGAATTTTGCTAATGCTACCACACGCATATATATACACAAACACAACAAACCAAGAAAACACAACTTAATATTTTAATGGAAATTCTCTTATTCCCAGCTTACTTTAATTAAGGCAGTCAATAATCATCCAGCCTTACTATAAAAAAATAAGCAATGGAATAATATATCAAAATGGTTTCCCAATAATGTCTTATTTTGCCCCACTAAAAACATCACCAAGTAGCACAAACAACAGCTTTGTTTCTGGACAGAACTCAATGGTTAAGCTCTGGGTCAAAGCTGAAAGCACACACTATAAGAAAAACAGCAGAGTTAAAGGTTGCTGTTTATCTCTTATCTCATGCCATAGTTTAAAACGTGGAACCGTGTTAAACTAACAATTTAATCTAAAATTTTGCACTTTGCCTCCCTATACAGAATCTGAAAGCTATTGACAGTAAGTAACTATTGTCCTCATGAGACTTCCTTATACAGAACATTTAAAAATCACTCAATTACTTGGACCCAATCCTATTAAAAACAATTGTCTCCATTAATCAGTACCTGTTACCATTTTGAATCATTTGGTTTAAGTTACATTTCTTAAGAGAAGTTCAATTAACTTCATTGCAGTTGATTGAACTGCAGTGTACCGCAATCAATTAAATTACATTTAGGATTAATCTGTCCAGTGGCTTTCAGGTGCAAGAGGTGGCAGTTTTTCGTGTCTAACTTCTGTCAGGGAAAAACCAAGTGAATTGTGCTCTCTCACAAACGCACATGAAAAGGTTTCCATTGCTGAGGAATCTTCAGAGTAGTATTACATCTAACTCGTATATACTGATACAAGGCAGCATGTGGTTGCGACCTACACTTGATATTTTAACCCGTTTTAAAGAATGTGACTTATGTTCACTGAGTATTTATTGGTCTGGGAATGTCAAGGATGAACAAAAGATGTGCAGGGGTTGTCAGGGCAGATCTCTGACCAGTTCTCAATTTCTGCATGCTCAGAGTAGTTATCAGACAGCAGGTTTGCCCCTGGGAACAGAGTTTGGTCCATAGCTAGGACGAGAGTCTGGGCACAGTTTAAGATTTGATCATCCTTCTCTACCAAATCTTTCCCCTCTTCCCTCCCCCTGTCCTGATAACTCAGGAGCATTCCAGAGCCAAATATGTCACCTGGCTGGTTCACAATGATCCTTAGGAGGGGGGTGGCCTAATTTAATCACAGAAGTTGGATTTGGCATTCATCTCATCCCTTGTCCTAGTTTTGTTGACATTGTATTTATTTGGTACTGCTTTCGTCTTCTCAGCATGTAGTTATTTTCTATACCTGAGTTCCATCAGTGCCTGATAGTTCATTCACTTTCTGGCATGTTTTTTTCTTTTAGCCTTAAAATAAACTCTGTTAAGACAAGCTGATGATTATTTTTAATTGGGTTGGGTTTGGTTTTTATTATTATTATTATTATTATTTTAGCAAATTCCAACGCTTTAAAAAAAAAGTACCAATTTAAAAAGTCAGTTTGAAGTGCAACAGAGAGAATCTTAACATTCATTTCATGAACATGCCTCCTATATGTAATTTGTTCTCAGCTGCTATTATAGCCTATAAATGATGATACACCGCTAGCACCAAAAACAGGGTACCAAAAATAGCAAACTAGAGGTCACCAACGAAACATCTCTAGCTTCTCTGCCCTTCACAGGTGAAAGCATACATGAAAATCTAAAACTGCTTAACCATTGCAACTGCAGCTGCTTTCACCTCATTTCTCTGACATATCCACCGTCACCCACCTCTGCTGGGGTTTGTTCTGAGCAAACTGCTTTTTCACATAAGGAAAATAAATGCAACTCAAGCTGCATATTCAAGCAGTGGTTCTGCTGTGGAAAAGCAAGTTTAACACTTGCATACCTCAACTGTCCTCTGCTGACCATCCACCCACCCCCAGACCAGTTGGCCACTCCCCCTGCAGTCAGTAATGCTTTGTGAACTCTCCTGATAAACTGACTCCAGAGGGAAGAAAAAGAAAAAAGGAGACTAATTTGATAATTTGAATCTGGATCCTTTAAATGCAATGGTTAACACTGCATGGTTTCACAAATTATCACTGTGATCTGACTGCTGGCCAGTGACGGGCAGCAGAGCAGGTGGAACCGTGGTCTGTTTGGTTGACAATTTGTGGCCAAGCAGCCTTTTGGCAGTATGGTGCTACCATATAGCCCTGGTGCATCCCTCAGCTCTTCTGGGACATTGAACAAAAATAAACATGCATTAGTATTTTATTCCACTAGTTTCCTATAATGTCCACCACTGATTAGCCCACCTGACCTTCACTTTGACCTTTTTGTCCTCTATATTCCTTTTTCCTTCACCTTCATTACTGTTACACAGAAGACTTGAAGAACAGGATCCATGATCCATTTTGGACAGATAGCATTTCTAAGCCAGGCCTACTCCTGGAGATCGCTCACTGAGCAGCTTCAAAGCCAGCTACACCTGTGCTGCTGAGCTGGTGTGTGGGGACAGGGATGAAGAGCAGAGCAAGTGTTGCTGCTACAACTGCTTGTGCAGTTACACCCTGGGATTAGCACTCATCTGCCACACACTGACCTTTGAGGTGATGAAATGCTTCAGACCCCAACGAAACAATTCCCAGCTGAACACTTTATAAAAACATGAGGTTCAACCCTAAAAATACATCCTTTTTAAAAACCAGGAGTACAGCAGTATTACGCAGGCACTGGGAAGACAATAGATCTTTGTTTTAATTCTGAATGAACCACTTGATAAGTATTTACAATAGGTAGAAGGTAGCACACTGAGCCCTTCTATTTTTAAAATTGTGCATACCTACATTAAAGGCCATTAGGCAGAGAATTCTAAAATATGTATCAAAACATAGATCTTTTTATGAGTGTTAATAATGCAGCCCAATATTCTTTTTCATTAGGTAAGCACACATTAATCAGGCAATGCAATTTAAAATGAAACATTTTCCATGCGATATAAACTGACCAGTTCTGTACTAATTTTCAGACAAAACCTTTACAGAGATTACACAGATATATTGACAGAATGTGCTGTCATCAAGCCCAGGTAATCTATATTTCCTCCTCCCACATACAGTCACTTTCCAGAAAATGTAGCTGCACTAGGAACAATAAAAAAATGTATTGCTCATGTATTTCTCTTTATGTGGGAAAGCCTAAACTTACAGCATATAGAGATAAGCCTTTCTGAAAGTCATGCTAGTTTTAATTACGCTGCCTTAAATTTGGAATAGCTCACAAGTTTTTTTTGAAGGCAGCGTATCATGTTGTTAGAACTCACAGAATAGTTAGGTTAGGATGCATACGATGGCATCTGCCATAAAAATGTAGTAAAGAAAGAAGAAATGTAGTAAAACTTTTATGTCCTTAGATTGAGACTTGTAGGCAAATATTTTGTTCTTCAGAGATACATGATGCAAGGAAACAAGAGCTACATAAGACAGCTTAAATAGGTAAAACAAATGTAAGCCAATATTCCTTACTCTGGCATGCAATACACTCACTGGCTTTATGGAAGAGCACGAGCAGGACTGCTTCCAGAAACAAACCTGAACAGGAACAGCTCCAGCTTGGTTTTTCAACCGCATAGGCTGTGCCTCATTGTAAAGGGCATTTTACTTGATGTCTGTCTTTGGTGATTAATGTGGGGAAGCAGTGTGGTTTTGTGCTTGAATACCTATTAATACATTCCTATCTCTATGGAGAGATGTTTTAATTTATCACCCACCAGACCCCATTAAGCCTGTGGGTTTTGCACCATTCACTGTTCCAAGATCACTGGATCATTTGGCTGTTGTTTGCCCAGTAGAGCTGTGCAGCTGGCCTGTACTCCAGAAAGGCATCCTTAGATTCGACAAAGTCCTAATTTCATTAACTTTATGCTCATTAACTTCCATAACACTGCTGACTAAAGAACTGGTAAACAGTTCATGCCAGTGGACCATTTTGCCACAGCTATGCCTGAGAGCAAGAGTGAATGAAGACTGAAGCCTGGCCCTGAGAAACACTCAAGCTCACACAGAATAATGAAACTCACATTTAAAAAATGTTTTCTGTATTAGACTAGAAGTAAAAAATACACATCAACCAGTTGAGTCATGAACTTGGTGATGTTTGGAGTGTCCCGCTCCAATTCAGAACATTATTAATTGCACTAACCATACCACAGTTTTCTATTACTTGTCAAAAGAATGGGCATGTTTTATGCAAGGCTTCTGAAACTGAAAATAAAAGCCAAAAGAGCTATCAGTCATGGAATCATAGCACACCATAATTATAAATGTGGAAATGTTTAGTTTAGGATAACCAACAAAACCAAATTACACATAACTCCAAGCAAGGAATTGGAATTACTAAAACAAACAAAAAAAAATCCACTCCAGTTGTTTGCAGCTTGTTTGCAGAAAGAGGTGGCCCTCCATCTCAGATTAACGTCTCCTGGAACTCTAACCATGTGGTGTAAAATCCAACTACCCAAATTTTCTTGCTTAGAGTGCATTACTTGCATGGCAGATACAGTTTATTCTAACTGCTTCCCAATATTTATATTCAATCTAGTCTTGGTTATTTTGGTTCTTTGTTTAAGACAACCAGATAGAATCCCATTCTTTTGGTTCAAAGTTATTCTTCTTTTAATACTGCATCAGAATTGCACTGCAATCCCAGTTCAGCCTGAGACTCACCTTGTGACTTTGAGCCTGTGCTTCAGTTCCACTGCCTTAAAAAGGGGAAAATAACTAATCCACTGTACTATACCCAACCAACCATCAACCACTATGGCCCAGTCAATGGAGGTGAAAAGCTCTAACAGGTTTGATTAGGAAGTACAACACATTCTAAAAAACAATAATGGGCAATCCTCTAGCAACTACTTTTGCCATGGAGTGTCAGAATTCACCAGATGCATCCACAAAGAAAACAATAAAATTCCGACTCATCTTACTTTGTAAAAGGATATCAGAATGTGTACCCATAATTATAATGTAAAACAAACACCAGTCACAAAGTGTTACACAACATCAACTCAATGAAAACTCAAAAGTGACAAAAGACAACTTTTACAGTTCTCTTTAGAGAAAACAAACTCGTTTATAAGAGCAACTTTGTTAATTTGTAATGAATCTTTTTGTTACCACTTCAAAGCAGCAATGTTCTAACTTACTTCCTATCCACACAGAATGACTTTTTATCATCTCAAGCAAGAGTGTAAGTGCAAAAAGCTCCTCTGTTAAGAAGGAATGATTTATTTTGGTTAGTGAACAAGCATCATAGAAGTCTAACAGCAGACTCCTCAGAGCATTTTGTCACAGTGAATAAGAATCACCAACAAACCTTCCATTAAGTTTGATTTTATTTGTAAATAGTTAGAAGTAAAAATCTATTTTTGTATGATCTGATGACTCACAGAGCACGAGGAAATTTTCTGGCCTTTAAAGCAGCTCCACCTAGCCTACACAGAATGCTAGTCCTGAGGCAATATCCCTGCAAGCAAAAGGCAAAATCAGTTGAGCAAGGTTTTGCCTGATGCATTGCTTCAAGTCTGTGGGTGCCTGCAGTGACAATGAGATGATGCAGCCTGTCCTTTGCTCCACAGTCAAATTCTGTATCAAAACAAGCTGGAAACACTCCTTTGGAAACACTTCTTTCCTTGTAGTGGCCAAAGGGAATCCAAACCTGTCCTCCTCTTTCTTTCAACACCTAAAGTTAGCAACAAAACCGCCTGCTTCCCAAACAGAAGTCAGCTGTGCAATGTATTGGATGAATCAGTGCTGTTACGCGTGGACATTTTAGGAACACACTGAATACGACCATGTAGCAACTCATCAGAAACACATTACTGGAATAAACATGCCACAGAACACTGACACTGAGGAGAGGGAGACAAATGAATAGAATCATAGAATCATTATGGTTGGAAGGGACCTTCAGGGTCACCAAGTCCCACCTTTACCCCATCATATTCCTAACCATTGGACCAGTGAAGGTAGACAAGAGGTTTTTCAATTAGAAAACAGCAGACCCATCCATAACAACAGTAATTTTGCAGACTTGTTATCCTGCTGCTTTTATTTCCTGTGTGTTACATTTAAAAAGAAAACCAAACCCAAAGTATTCATAGATAGCAAAACCCAGTCAGCTTGATTCTATGTAAATCTTTTTGGAATGCGAATTACGTCTAACGCAAGCAAGGGGAAACCAGAAAAGGGACTTAGGAAGTATCTACAACAAAGGAAGAACAGAAAGGGCTGATGGTGCCGTATGCTGAAGAGCTGAAATGCTCAGTGCTTCCGAAAGTATGGAAGAGAAGCTTGGATGTAAACACCAAATATCATGCAAGTCCTGCATAAGTGAAATTAAATTGCTTTGTAACTAAGTGTTGTAGAACGGAATTGAAATGTCAACCAAGTTCTTATGCAAAGGTTTAAAGCTTAGAGACACTGTGGACAGAGCAGGTATTTCCCACAGAGTTGTAATTGCCCAAAGCTGAGCCTCAGTGACTTTTATACTACCCTTGAAGGTGAGATGGATGCTTTCAGTGAGCCTTAGGAGCTCAAATTCCTTGAAATACTTAGGAACCTGTATCCTGCTGCGAAGGAGATACAGCTACCCAAGATGCTGGGATGACTCCCGTGAGCAGTTGATGTGCCAAAACTTAATCCTAGATCATCATCATCATCAAATGCTTGCTCCTGACAGCAATACAGATGGCAAGTTATGTACTGCAACCTGGCTGCCTTCCTGAGTGCTGACCTCCCTGCTAGGCTACTAAATCCTATTTGGCCAGCACCTGCAAGGGCACCTCCACCAGACCCTCTGAAGGTCTGGGGAATCAGCATGCGGCAAGGACCCTTTCCAGGAGACATGATGGATGCAGCTGCTTTGCTTTGGAGGCTGATTCTAACTGTATGATAGTGCATTGTTCCATGCCAGTGTCCACCCACGCCAGAAAACTTTTAATACATTAATTTACTAGCATGGGTGAATTTTACATGCTAGAGATACATCTGGGAAAAAGAACTTTGCATTTTGTCAAACATGCATCAAGTAAATCCACTAAGCAGTCACAGGTTTCATTGCACAGACTAGCAACAACAATGTCTTTAATAACGTATTGCTCATGTGGCTTTGCAGTGTGACACACTCACGTGGAGACACAACTGTGAGAAGGAGGTACACTCACCAGCCTAACGTTTAAATCTGAGATGACTTTAAGGCAGTAATTGATTCTCTTTGAATGCCACCTTATTTTATCTCAGCCTCTTAGCTTAATTGCCCAAATTGCAGCAGCATCACAACTGATTTCTCTCCAAGTACCTTGACCTAAATCAGTTTATCCCAGTTATTGACATTGACAAGTCAGTTTAGCACTGGTAGAGGACGATTTCAGTGTATCCTAATACTCTTTTTACTGACTTCCAGGGTTATTTTTAGACAAGACAGCCACTAAAGATGTGGTTTAGAACCCTAAGTCTGACTATGGTAACATAGAAGCTTCAGTTCTAGGAAATGTGCTGTACAAAGTAACCTTAATGTGCCCCCAAATCCTGCACAGGCAGCACTGGTGGCATTGCCCCAGTCTGAGCCAAAATGTCATATTTCATTTCAGCCTGGAGAAGAGAAGGGAGACCTTAGAGCAGCCTTCCAGTACCTGAAGGGGCTAAGGGGAAGCTAGAGAGGGGCTTTTTACAAGGGCATGGAGTGATAGGACAAAGGGGAATGGCTTCAAAATGGAAGAGGGGAGGTTTAGGTTAGACATTAAGAAGAAATTCTTCACTATGAGGCTGGTGAGACACTGGCCCAGGTTGCCCAGAGAAGCTGTGGCTGCCCCTCCCTGGCAGTGTTGAAGGCCAGGTTGGATGGGGCTTGGAGCCCCCTGGTCTGGTAGAAGGTGTCCCTGCCCATGGCAGGGGGGCTGGAACTAGGGGAGTTTTAAGGTCCCTTCCAACCCAAACCATTCTATGATTAGTGAATGTTCATAGTGTCTTCCTGCAGAATCCAAGGAATTCCTGATCAAATCTCCTGAGAACTGCTGAAATTGAAAGTATTTTTAGACATTGTAAATATATGCTGTTTGAAATAGTTAAGTGATCAATTGTTAATAATGTATAGTGTCTTTCACTCACATCTATAATATCAGTAAGAATACATTTTTTTTACTGAAAAAGCACCATTTTATCCAGAAGAATGGAGAAAAACATAGGTGTGCATTTAACAATGTATAGATCTACTAGAAATAACTCCATTAATAGGCATGGGAACAGTAAAAACTGTGATGTTCTGAGACAGCAATTTAAAAAGAAATAAATAAATAAACCAGACAAAATAGGCTATTAATTAATCCTTAATGTTTTTTAAGTGTGGAAGAGCAGCTATAATCTGATGCAGTCTTTACTTACTCCATCAAACGGCTAATCTTGGTACAACAGGCAAGGGCTACATAAAAATAACACAAAAGGACTGGAAAAATAATTCAGTCTTCTCAACAACACATTGACTCCAATTTTAGCATTGTCTCAACAGAGAGCTGTAAGCAATTTTGCTCATGTTTGCATGGCAGTTCTTTCTCAGTGTTCTTGCTCAGAAGGAAAGAGCTGGAATTTTTATGCTCCTGGAGAGACTGAATCTCATTATTTAATTCAGAAACTGACTTTACCCAAATCTGAAGAAACTAAGCTGTAAAATTCACAGATTTTGCTTGTCAAGGTCAGGGCAAATATCTAGGGTTCCTGAATTCCTGTGCTATCCCTGTCTCTTTGGGAACCCCAGTAATCCCTGTTTAAAGCGGTAATGCTCCATCCTTCCCACGTACCATTCGATCCACGCTGAATGTCCCTGTTCCTCTCCTTTTGATCTTAAGATGCTGAAGGGCACTTCATCCTTTACCTCATTACAATTCATTCTGAGAACACGTGTAAGACACAGAGAAAGAATAATTCCTAAAACATGTGAGAGAATATTGCACTAGAAGCACCCGAGCTAGCATGGAGCAACCTGGCATATCTCAAGGATGTAGTGTGGCACCATGCAGAGACATGAGCTTGGATCCTGGAAGAAATACAGCCCTACCAGCATGGTGCTGCCCTCTGGGTAATTAGCACCACATCAACACGTTTTTGTCACTTCTTGTAGTTCAATGCCAGCTCAAGGCTCTTTCTACCACAGGCCATGCAGAGTGTTAATGTGTACACCCATACTGGTAATATTAAATATACAGGGCAAGGGTCAGAGATGACATATGGAGATGGCTGTTGAAGGTGCTAAGTGTAGTTTTCACAATTTAATCAAAATCAGTATGATTTTGTATGCTAATGACTACAGTATTAGACCATGGGGGATTAATGAGCTAAGGCAATCAGTAGTTATCCCTCAGCAACTGAAAGATATGGATAACTGTGATTATGTGACTGCAAAGATTCCACCTATTACTTGCTCAGAATTCTGATTTCACATTTGTACTACCAATGCTCTAAAATGTAGACACTGACTCCTCACTAGTCCTTGCATCTAAAACTGCTCAGAAAGAGAGAAAGCCACCAAAATCAGCTCTCATTCTTTCCAAGCATACTCACATTTTCAGCAATGGAGTCAAAGATATCATTGGATAAGCAGTTCCTGGTCATTAATGGGGTAAAATTACCTTCCCCCCCCACGCAGCCTGCATTTTAGAGTTAAAAGAGACTTTAAGTAGGACTGTAAATCTGGAAAGAGACATCCCAGACCAGGCTTTAATTTGGCTAGCAAATGCATACTTAGCTCTTTTCTGCTATATAAGCAGTGAATACCTCTTTTTCCTACAATAACCTGTGATACAGATGGGCCATTATAATGTGATTTTCCATACATGGTATCTACTTCATCTTAGCTTAGTATTTTTCTGTTTTCTCAGTGTTCTTTAGACTGTTACACTGTTTTAGAGATAAGTCCTTACTAAGTGATAATTGTCTGTGTGAAAGACTAAGAATATGAACTTATTTGCTTCTTACATTGTTCATTATTTAGTGTGCTCACCTATTTTTTTTGTGGGTGCTATGACTGCATCAGGTCTATAGCACACACTGTCTGTCTCCCATACCTATATTAGAAAATCATTTTTAAGAAGTCACATTTGCATTATGGAGTAACAACAACAAAAAACCCCACTTCTAATAATTCTTAAAGATGACTTTCAGGTTAAAAGGTCACTGTAAGGAGAAAGAGACTGCTGAGAAGTCTTAACAAGCTGAGGCACTGTGTTCATAAGAGAAAGATCTAGAATAAATACTCCTGGCTAGTTTTCTTTTCAAGGAGAGAAGAGAGCGTGTGGCAGAGTATTACTCAGAATTTGAGGATATGTGAGAAAATAGCAAAAATTCTCTGGAAAGTTGTCCTGTGTCTATAGAATAAACAGAACTTCAATATGTAGGAAGCTGTGTGGATGCAAGAACTCTAAAAACAGACATTCAGTCACTTTGGTTATAGATTAAAGTCCTAGAAAACATGATGCAGCCTCCTCAAAGCATCAGATTCTCAATTTACCTTCCAATATGTTTTCAACATTGCTCCAAAATAACTAACTATTATCAAAGAATCACAGCATCATAGCATGGCTTGGGTTGGAAGGGACCTAGTCCAACCCCCAAGACATGGGCACTGACTTCTTTCACTAGGTCAGGCTCCTTCCCATAAACCCCAACCACATATTTTAGGATAGAGACAAATAAATGTCCTTGTTTCATATAAAAGAAAGCAAATACGTTGAAACTTCAGAAACCAAGCCAAGATTAGAACTGTATCATTACTTATCTGCACTAAGATTAAACTGGTAACAGATCCAAAATAGGGAGGATCTTGGGGTTAATGGTTTAATTATTGAAACTTCTCTTTCAGAACCTAAGGGTAATTTTTTTCATTATTTATAACTTCAGGTTTTCCAACATGACAGTGTAATTGTAATGTTATTAGTTACAAATCAATCAACTAAAACTCTACCCTGTTTTGATAATATGACTCCTGCTATGCATGGGAAATCTATTCCTGTTCAACAACAAACCTGAATGAGTTTGCCTGAATTCTGACCCCTAAGAGTATTTCATTAAAACCTTATTCTGGTGCCATCAAAGTCTATTATCATCGAGGATGGCTTAGTTCTCTGCACTGCAGTGAGGACCTTCTTAACAGACAGGAATATTGCAAATACAAAACATTTTCCACCATCTTTATCCCACTCACTTCAGTAACATCAATTAAATAATCAGGGAAACAGAAGTGAAGTAAGAATTTGGATCAAACTTTGTCCTCTAATCATGGACAAAGTTTCTCATAACACTGAGGATTTAAGTCCCTAGCTAACAAAGCATAACTTATAAGTAGGACAGAGCCTGTTGTCTTCAGCCAGAAAATATATTGCCAAACAAGAGGGTGCAATCAAAAATCCTTGAAAGCCAAAAATAGAAGGATGGATTGCAGGTTGTGATAAAAAATGAAGGTTCTTTTCCTCCAACTGGAAAACGCAAAGTAATCTTTCACTCTTCTAACCAGTATGGGGAAAGTCACGTATTTTACTTTTGTACTTCTTGCTTTGCCTTCTAAGCACGAAAGGCAGTTGTATAATTTAATTTTTTTTTCAAATTCTTATGTAGTGTATTCATCACAGCTCCAACTGAAGCATTAGCAGAGTCCTATTAAATCTTTCCTCTGGGAAATCATAATTACCAACTGGGACTTGAGGGCTTATCACTTATCTTCTCTGCTCCTGTTTTTGCTTTTTGTTTTCACTGGAAGAGTTACAATCATTTTGGCTTGAAGCAATTGTGCTACTTTTACATTTTTCCTCTTCATGGCTTTTTGAGTAGTGCCTGTTTTACAATGCTACATGGGCAACCTCTCTCACTTGTTACTGAAGCACCCCTGAGCTGCTTCCCTACCCAGCGTTCCCATCACTGGTCCTCAGGTTAATAAAAACCACTCTCACTTAACTACATATAACTGAATTTATTTCTTTTTTTTGTCTCACTGCAGGGTTATCCTACAATTTATCAAGAAGAGATGAAGAATTTTGTTTGACATAACTGTAGTCCATCTGGAAGGCTGTAGGAGATCTAATGTGGCCAAAAGCTATGATTTAATACAGTACAATGACAGCTAGTAAAAAGCAGCAAACGACAAAAACCTCAGTGAACATTATATAGTTTCAAAACTGCTTTCACTGTAGATGCTGCATTAGTTAAAAGCTTCCTAGATAATATTTAGTCACAGAAACAATAAATGCTGGTTACTTATTTTCTTTCCCATTGTTGTGCAGCAAGACACAGCCTGAAAAGGCAAAGGAAAAAAAGGCACTTTGAGGTTTTGCCAGTATTTTGATTAGTGGTCAAAGTCAGTGAGCTGCACTTTGTCTTGTCTTTTATGTAAGACTAAGGATGAGTCATGTAAGACTAAAATAAACACCTTTTTAGAGGCAGTCTTGCTAATAATAGCTGCTACATCTCTACAGCGTCTTCCCCACTTGGAACTATTCTATTACTAAAACAGTAGTATCGACCACAGCACACTCATAGCTGAATTTTACCTCAGCTGATTTTGCATCAGTGATTTGTTTTCCTGTTGATATCAAAACTGATAATTCACGCTAGACAGTGGGACACAGCAATCTCAGAAAAGTGCTATCACAGAAACATTTATACCCCCATTAATCCTGCCTGACAGTGATAGCAAAAGGAAGCTACATTTCTGACTAGAAAACAGGAATAGTACCTAGTCCTAAAATACATATCATGCCTATGAACTGTTCTATACAAAAGGAGGATAATTTCAACATACACATCCCATAACAAACACATAAATTACATTTTGACGCTTTGAGAAAATTATTAAACCATGAAATGTCTTTCATGTCATCAGGTAAGAACAAGTATAACCATCTCCAACGTGCTTTTCACAGCAAATACTAATATTAGATATATAGAGAGTGCATAATACTACACAGATAATGTTATCTAAGGATAAAACCTTTCACAGCACAGCAAAGCTCAATAAACAAAATGAAAGGAAAACTTCCCCGAGTTACAATCAGACCATGAAAAACTATTCATGCTTATCCCAACAGACGAGCTCGTCCTGCTTGAATGTGCATCAGACAACTGTATTGGGTTTATGTTTCTCTGGATTTAAACAGATAGTTTTCAGACACTGTCAATCTCTCCATCCTCTTCATAACAACAATCACCTTCTGTTCCTTCATCATAGCAGTTAACACAACAGGTAAACAATTGACTTGATATATCAGTGCTTATCCTCCAGACAGCTTTTCAGTTATCCAGTCAAGAATCAATCACTTTTTCTGGGTTTGATCAGCCTTCTGCACAGTGAACTCTTATCCTAGTTAGAAGCTACCTCTGCATCAGAGTTGTTTTATTTAAGCATAGTCAGAATGATAATATTTTAAAAACATTTTTTGTAATTGTTCAGGGGGGGAAAACAATTTTGTAGAAAAAACAAGAAAATGCCCTGCAGGTTCAACACAACTGATCTTTCATTACAAGCCTCAAAGAGGATTGCTGTCAGGTCATTGAATTTTGTCCTTCAAAACTGACAACCAAGACTGGCTGTTATTAGAAAAACATTGTCAATGGCTTTCTCTAAGATTTAAAAAACCCATTTAGCTTTTAAAGTTTTCCGTGAAGATCTTTTAATTATGTAGCCAAACTTGGAAAAGTGAAGCAATAACAGATTCTTTCATGGCTCTCATAGTCCCTATTGTATCATAAGCATATGCCATTTGTGTATTAGAGACACCAAAATAATTTAATCTTGTTCCTTGTGCACTTCTGAATTATTTCTGGCAAAGAGAGGTACCGACTAGAAGATGAATTGTCCTGGCAGCAGGAGAAGTTTCTTTCTAGCCTTTAAAATAAAAATTAAAATGCATATATATAAAGCTATTTTTATATATATATATGAAAACTTGAAATACTTTCCACCTACACTCACTGTGTTACACAAGAAATAACCACAATTTAGGAAGTATCAGGCATCCTGTTTTCATGCAACATGCCTCGTCTGTACAGATGCAGTAAATCTCAGGTTTCTGATAATGTAGTAAAAGAAAGGAGACAGAAGACACCTCATAGTCGTTGAAGAATTATGCATCCCACATACCTGTAAAGCTTGATTTATACCTTTACACCTATTTTTTGTTTTACAGAAACTTTAAGATTAAGCACAGTTGTCAAATTCTTTGCTCTTTTTTACATTTTTTTTTTAAACATATGGTGTGATAGAATTTTCTTCTAAAACAGTCATTCACTCAGTGAATCAGAAATGATGACTTGGCATATTTTTCCTCACAAAGCAAAAAGTAAAATATTTCCATAGATTACAATAAGACTGAAAGGAGAATTTCCTTACTAAATAAAAGGACCCAGAGACTCTGTCTTGTATAAACTTCCAGAATCTCCTCATCATCAGTATCCAAGAAGGAAAACAGCTGTCCTGAGTATTCATATTAGATACTAATTCAAAATATTCTCCTATAATAATAAACTAAACCAATGAAGTAAGTTAATAGGCTGTTAAAAACTTTCTCACAGTTTAAAATTGAAGCAGAATGAAAGATGAAGATCAAAATGGTTGTGTTCCAGTAGACCACTAATAGGTCTACTGTTAGGGAGGTCTACAGGTTTACTGGCAGTAAGGCACCTGCATGGCAGAAAGGAGGAGAAATTGTCATTCTGTCTCACCCTTCCCAAATGCCTCTCCCACACGTTTCACACAGAATATCCCAGACAGATGTCTAAAGTGTTCATTAATTCCCCAAAGCCCGATTTCTGAGGATCTGTGCAACCCAGACTTTTGTAAAACAGGAAAGGAGAAGTTAGAGGCAGAAAAAGCTGGAGGAAAGGGAATTAATTTAAGATGTGTGTGCAGGGATGCTAATAAGCAGCATTAGGAGTCAGCAACAGCTCTGAATTCCTTCCTTTGGATCAAACACTCAAGAATTGTCTAATTCAATTGAAATAATTATCAGTATACAAAGCACACTTCAAATACAGCTTCTCTTTTGTGACATCAGGCACAACTTTGCAGTTTTGGTTTTGCTAAGAACTGCTGACTGTATTAGTCATAACATTAGTTACAATGATCCTTAACCTTTAAAGGAGCAAAATATGTGGCCCACTAACATTTTCCAAAGAAAATCTTCATAACATTCTAACAGCCAGACCAACCCTTCAGTGCATCTCATCTTTCTTTTGCTCTAACACTGTTCTAAGCACTCTTCTACTGCCAAGACACAAGTAATCACAGGAACATCAACCAGAGGATGGGAACGATGCATTTCAGAATGTTGACTCGGGTGGTTTTGCTTTAGATGAACAAAAAAATAAAATATCACAAAGCTCCAGGAGAAAGTGTGACATTAAAATATGGCCTTTCCTAACTGCAGTAACGTGAACAAAATTCTGAGCTATTTAGTGGGTTTACAATCCCTTTCTCCATCCTTGCTAGACAGAGCACAGCTCAACTAACAAAACACAACGGGACACTTGGGAACGTTCCTAATTGTTTCATCTCTATCACTGAAAACTTTGTTTGTAAAGCAACAAACTTTCCTCCTCCAGAAGCTTAAGAGAGTTATAGGGTGTGATAACACCAGTCCAAATTCTAGCTCTACCATCAGTTTACAACACAACTTCTAGTCCTTCCCCCACAGACAGACTGTAAACAGATGAAATACATGAGAAACATGCAGTCCACTTCCTAGGTATTAAAAACACACCTGCAATGGTGTTTGGTTTGTTAGTGAAGGACAGCACTAACTCTGATGTTACCTCTGAACTTTTCCTCAGTAACATGCACAAACATCCACAATATTGCCTACAGGTTCTATATTTCAGGTTACTGCAATGAATAATATTCACTCACTCCCTATGTATTGGGACAGATTAAGGCTGTGTATACAATCTTACAGATTTTAGCTGATGTAGAATACAGTTCACTCAATTCACAGCAAAATGGGAATAGAAGTACGCAAATTTCTGATGTCACAATATAGTGAAAAAAAAGCAGATAATTTTCTTTTTTTATTATTTTTTTTGTTAAAAATTAGAACATTGTGAAATGAGAGGCAAATTGGATCCTGCAAACATCATCTTTGGGAAGTGTGATCAAATCCTACTGCATTTGAAGATGAAGCTTGTGAGTACTGTGGTGGAAGTCATCCAACAGAGTAGCCTAGCAAGATCTGAAAACTCTAGAAGGAATAAGCAGCGTTTCTGGAGTAGAAAGTTGAGGGAAGAAGTAGAGACACTAGTATGGAGAAGATCCAGAAATGGTGAAAGGAAGAGACTGGAGAAACACAGACAAAAATGGAAGGAGGAAAACAGAAGTGTTAGAGAACAGAGAATGTGTGAAGGAGAGACAGACTCATAAGGAGACAAGGAAAATCCATAGTAGGCAGCATGAATACTGGGGCTACATAGTACCCCAAAACAATAAATACTTCTTTTCTTCATATCACTTCACACTCCTGCTTCAGAGCAAATCATTAACTAAAGACAACTGTTGCACAAGATAAAAGAAAAAAAGTTACCAGAAATAGAAAAATGTTTTACAACTGTGTTAAACCTCTTCTCTGGGGATCTCTGTCATTCTTTAACACAGCAACACCCAGTAACAACAGGTAAAAAGAATATATCTTTGCTTGCCATAAAAGCAGTTCCCAGAAAGCCAAGAGCTTCCACTGATAAACATCACCACATGAACCACAGAAGAACCAAGAGTCTTTCTCATGCAAATAATTGAGTGTTGCACTTCAGACTAAACATGCTAAACCACAAATTCCTTAGAACATACATAAAAACTTGATTGGTAGATAGCAGAAAAACAGTAAAATTTGTAACACAGACTTATGCCCACTTCTATTGTAATTTAAATTTCACTGGTGATGTTTGACCTTTTTCCCAGCTCTTCTCTGTAAGAACAGATGGAAGTTAAGCGAATAACAAGGAAAGGAATAGTAAAGTCCTATGCCTCTCTGAGAACACCAAACAAGCTGTAGAAATAGATATATTTCCTCTTCTTAACAATAAGCTTTTACCAGAAGTTTCCTCAAATACAGTCCTTTTTTTTCATAGTCTCTAGAAGTGATAAACCAAAGAAGGCACCTTCCATCACTAAAATGTTCCTAAATTCCCTTAAGTTTCATTTTAACTCGTCACTGACCCAATAACAAAAGGCTCTGACATTTTACAGTGGCCTTTGAGGAAGGCACAAATCATCAGCAATCAATTTTTAACGTCCATCTCTGCAGCATCTAGACAACTACTATCCATATTGAAAGCCTTTGTAGCTCAAGAACTAACAGAATACATGCCATACATGAAAAAATAATAAAACCCCTACCCACTGCAGTATCTATTTGGAAATTTATTAGTCTGTGGCTCTGAAAGATGAAAAATATGAGAGCACTCTCAGTCCAGAAGTGGCATCTCTCAGCTGTCAATGTACTGTCATGTGTATACAGAGTGTTTCAAAAAGATGGACCCAATTTCAACTGAAAGTCCATTTCAAATGGGTCATCTTTTTGAAACACCTTGTATTACTGTCTGGGCGCCAAGACTGGAACCAGCTTCAGAGAAGCTACAATACCAAAGGTTGCAGCTTGGACCAGGTGCAGTCCTAGTACATACATGGGCAACTACCTTATGTGTAAGCCTGAATTGCTGTACCCTCAATTGCTCTGGTGCCTCACCTATAACATAATCTTAATGGTAGCTCACCTGTGTGCTTGTGTGTATGTACATCCATATGCATATACAAATGCATATATATATATGTATGGATGTAAGTACAGCAGCTGCCAGCAGCACAATGGGCTGCAGCAGATACAGTTCAGCTGCTAAGTCAACAGACACGACAAGGGGCTATGAAAACACCACCTTGACTTACCTGACACGTGACAAAATAGAGCACAGTACTTTTTGCAGTACCACTGAGACCTGATCATCCACACTTTGGGAAGTGCACACCATGCACACTTTCAATATTATCAGAAAGGATGAAGAAACCACTGCAGGGAGTAGATAACTACTATGCTTGTACAGATTTGCTTTCTGTGAGTCCGAAGAGAATTCAAAGATAACTGCAGAATTGATTATCCTGGTCTAGTGACAGATTGCATGGTGCAAATGAAAGAGGATGGCAACAGCTTCTTCTGCAGTCCCAGCTAGCAAAGGACACCGGGCCACTGCTGATGGATGATACTGCTGAGATAGCTGTGGATCCAGAGGGATGTATTAGCATTTCATATCTACAGACTTTGCCTGTACTTCTCATTCTGCCTCACATGTAATCATCTTATCACATCTTTTAGCTATTCTTGACCTAATTTTAATTTGTGATCCTCTCTGCCCTAATAATGTAAATGATGATGCTTCTTTCACTGAAGCATCGAGATAACTTAATGAATAACTAAGCAATAATATCATCCCTATATTCCCTCTGCCTACATTATTTCACCTATGTTTTTAGGCCCTTGTGATTTGACTTTTCTTCTAAATTTGGCCATCAATTTTGCGTGAGAAAATACCTAGCAAATTTCTGCAAAATGGTGAAAATTCTTTAAAGTTATTTCTTAGAGGGTTTTCTGTTCCCCAGACTTTGAGGTGGAAGTGGCTAGAGGGGATATCAGAAGTATTATTGATTTTGAATTTCAAGAATCTGGGCATTTTGGAAAATCTGATTCTTAAGATATACATCCATTGGCCTTCCTGTACAGGATGGGGATAAAACCCAAGTTATTTCTCAATACAAAAAAGGAATCAGGAGAGCAGAAGTACAGAAATCTCTACTTACAGGAGTAATGAAAAGTTTCTAGGGATAAAGCTTGTCCAGCATATTCACATCATTATGCCTTAAGCAAAATTAAAACTTGTTAATCCAATTAGAGTAATGAACAAAAGTACAGCAATTTCTGTGCATTAGCATAAGCAATTGTATAGAAACACAGATTCTCTAAAAGTGCAAGAGACTCATCTGATTTTGAGTGCTATCCTGTTAAGAGGAAATATGAATAAGAAAATATGTCACTGTTTAAGTGTGTCTGTGAGCAAATGCTATTGCTGTAAGGAAGAGTATGTGGGTGGGGATGTTGGAATCCCTTTGGGATCAACTGCTGCACTGTCACATATAGAGCTAACCCTGTTGAAGCAAGTCCACAAATTATAAAATAACATCTATTTATTTTTTACCCTGTTTCTTAAATAGTATTACAGATCAGTATTTGCTTCCCACTAGATAGCATGTTTGTTTCTATTAAACCACTCTTTAATAAGAAAGGAATAACAACAGCTAATAATAATAACAACAAAGCATTTAACATCCACTTGGCTATTGAAACTTTCACCACAAGATACTGAAGGTGTCATTTACAATAGATTAAAAGACTGACTGAAATCCCTGGGCTTTTAATTAGGAAGTAACTGAAAGAACTTCCAGCTTTGTTTCATCTTCTTTCAGAACATTACTTAATCTGTATCACAGATAATTCTCCATTTACCAAGCACAAAAATTTTGAGTTGGATACTGAAGACCAACATTATGAAACATGTGCCTTGGCTCAAAAGGGCTTTGATTTCTCAAAAGACATGAGCAAGCCCAGACTTTGATGGAAGTCCAAAAATGTGCAGGTGAGAACTTTTTTGATGGGAGGAAAGTTAATCTACCTAAATGGCTGATTATAGACATGTGCATTTGCAAATGTGAGCTCCAAAATCCACTAGCCAGTTCAGTTTAGTAGTAAATTTAATATTCAAAACACTAAGTCAATTGCTATTTTTATTATTTAACTAAAGGAAGCATCTGTTTCAAAGATAGATATTGATACTGTTAAGTACTGGAAATTACAGTATAGACAGACATACATGTGTGTGTATGTGTATAAGTCTCTTTCCTAAAGAATGATCTCAAAATGACCAAACTCTGCAGATTTGCTTTCTGTAAAATAGGGGGATGGAAGGAGAGGAGGAAAGAAGGTGAGGGAGGGAGGGGAGGGAGGGAAAACGCCTTTTAGCAGATCCAGGAGGACTATTTTATATACTGTATTTTCAGAGATAATAAATATTTCTCCTTTTCCCAGGTGACAGTTTCTGGGAAGTAATTTTTTCAGTAAGTGTGAACATAAGACCTTTTTTTTTTGTTTTGCATTACAGGTTTCAAAACCACCAATCTATCTGTGGAGACAACTAATAGAAAATACATCTTTTGCATCACCATCTGACAGACAGGAAACCAAATGGTACAAATCCAGACACTGCCTTCCTTCCTCCTGAGGCAGCACTGCATGGCAAACCCTCATCTTCCTCAGTTACTCATCTGTAAAGTGAGAAAGCACTTACTCCCCTTTCGAAGTGTTTTGGAATCTACTGTTGGAAAGGAAGAGGATCAAGAAGATACAAAAAAAATAAATGTTTCTACAATGTAAAATCTAAAACCAGATCATCAGTGCTAGTTTATTTTACTTGGGAAAAATCTTTGCTTAATATTAAGCTTCAGAAGCCAGAGACTCTTACCCCAAACTGACACTTAGGGCAGTAGAATTTTGCACAACTGGACAAGAGTGCTTCAGAAGCTAAATCTGAGTGCAAAATAAAGAAATTCAAGGTGGACACATGGTACGTATAGAATGGCAGGAGCAGGGCCAACAAAAAAATAAATCAGGAAAAGAAAATTAATTTATTACATAGTTTCTTCATGCATACTAAACAAACAATTTATAATTTGGAGTTATTACTAACTTAAAAAATATAATGAAATTATAATTAAAAGGTTTTTCTGCAGGTAATGAATTCTCAAAGATTAAAGGAACAAAATAAGCTAGTCTAGCTGGATTTACTTGGCCTAAAGTAACAGAGTGATGTTGCATTTCTTAAACTCCACTGGGGAAGTAATAAAAAATCGGAAGCTTCCCATGATAATAAGTAAATTTAGAGATATTCTGTTGAATAAATTGACAGAAATGCAAACAACAGCAGGATTTGCACTAAAGGAGTCCTCCTGTACAAGTACTAAAATGTGAATTTTAAGTTCACTGACTACACAATAATTTCAGCATACACACCTGAATTATGACCCTTTTTTTAAATAAGAAAACTCACATAGATATCAATTTTATTTCAAAGACTTGAAACCATATGCCAAGCTCTATTTAGAGGGTTGGAACACTACTTTCTTTCATGACTCTTATATTGGCCCTTTTGAAATGAACATTGTATTATAGAGCAGGAATCAAAAATGCAAAAATGTAGCAGACGGAAAGTAATATTAAATAGTGGTGTTTATTTCTTTGTTATTTTTAGCGTGCTTTCATAGTTAGCTGCCTACAGACTTTAAAAATCAGAGTAAGACATTTAATATCCTGACCCTTAATTACTGTGGCAAAAATAACATGGCATTTGGCTACTAAGTCAACAATATGTTAGGTTGTTGTTAGAAGATGATCAGTCTCTTGTGAGCTAAAATTTCTTAATGCCTTTTCTTTAACTAATCTAAAATTAATGAGTGAGGGTGAGAAATAGTCAATGGTGGCTAAAAATAATCTAACAGTAAAAACACAGTCAAACAATGATTCATTTCTCTTTATGTTGAGGGAGGTATATGGAAAAAACAATGAATAAAACAAGAATTTTTTGTGGGTCAGCAACTAGAAGAGTAATTTGTCCACTACAAACAGCACTGTGTTCACATCCAGCATGGTACCTTGTAGACTGATTGTACTTCAGAGGAGGAAATAATCCAGCTGGTGTACTTCGATTATGCATTTTAATTCTACACTCTCTCTTCCTTAGGCAGAAAGCATATGCTTTGCTTGCTCAAAATTTCTGACTTATCTATATACTTGTATCTCCATTACAAAGGAAAAACTTTACCAATTCTTATATGATGTAAATACATGGAATTCATATGTATATATAATCCATATTAGCATTCCAAGATGATGGCAGCAATATTTATTAATTACTCTTTTGTCAATCCTGTTAGCAGTCAGGAAAAAGTTAAAACTAATATTGAAAACTAAAATGCTAACTGGATGAACGAAGCCTTAAGCAACTAGCTGGGAGTTACTGCTATCAGCAAAATAATCCCCTGCAGAATCCTTTTTGATTTTAAGTAGAGCAAATGTATGAAGCAGCAAAACAGGAAAAATAGAAAAGCTCATCTTTGTTACAACATGCTAAGGTTTCCTTCAGTAATGGTCAGAAGGGAATGACACAAACCCCTCACCATATATCATTGTCCAGGAAGACCTTTAATGTTGGACAGGCCAAAGCAATCATATCGAGCAGCTGATTTCCTAAAGCACAGTGATTCCCATCACCTTTAGTCAAGCTATGACCCATGCCCACAAAGCTGAGGTCATCTAAGCTTCCTTTCAAATGCATAAGTAGTTAATAGCATAAAACCTCTCTACACCTATGCATAGGTCTGGAAATTACTCCTCGCATATGGCACTAAGTTTGTTTGATAACACATACTTTAAAAAATGGCCATTATCCAAGAAGTATTATAAAAAGACTATACTGAAACAAGTCCCAGGAGGAGTCCCACTTGACATTGTTTCAGTTATGCTGTCATGACACTTTTTTAAAATAAATGCTGAAAGTAGCAGATTTGAGAGGGAAAACAGAGGTTGTTCAGAACACAAGGGAAAGGTCAGCCTAAGAAACAGCATGCAAAAATACAGATGATTACTAGAGAAAAATACAAAAAAGAACTGATAAAACTGAAGGCTGCTTAGAGAACAGAGCCAACAGTCTACCGACAGATCTAGAAAACCTTTAAAGTGACACAGCATTTCAGCTATACTGCTACAGAAGTGTCAAAAAAGATTGTGGCCACAGAAATTTATTATGGAGATGAAAGACAAAGAAATAAATAACGTCTCAATATAATGTAAAGCAAGAACTATAAATTCACTATACCAGTTAAGGGCTAGGAAATAAGAAAGTAAAGTAAATTTTAAGCTTGTGAAAATCAAGATAGAGAAAAAAAGACTTCAGAACATTTGGAGGTGAAAAATAAGGGATGTGAAAGAACAGAATTATGAGAACAAAAATACTGAGGACACAAAAAATTACTTAAAGAAACTGGGCAAAAGACATGTCGGTTTGCAGCAGGAAGCTTATTTCATCTTCCCAAGTGAGGATTTGATACAAATGACAAAGACAAAACTCAATACTCTTCTGTAATTGCAGAATGTGAATTATTTTAGAGATGGTAATAAAGGAAAGAATAAACACCAGCTGAGAACACTGGCATAATAAAGATACACTGAAATAGAGGGGATTCAAGCATCAGGAATCTCTTTCTTTGTTTATATTGTTTTTTATCTGAATATTATTAAATTAACACTGTTTATGACAAGAAATTGATCCTTAGAATCCAGGCAAAAAAAGTGAAAAAGGTCCATGGAAAATAAAGAAAAGTACAGTATTAGCTTTTCAGACTCTGCTGTATGGAAGACATCTCAAGCTGCATTCACTTATTAAATGGAATAAATTACTTTTTTTGCCAATATATATGTTGAGCTAAAAATACCACTGAGCTGCAAAGTAATGATTTAGTAATATTTTTGCACAAACTCAGCACTACCCTATAGAATCCACTCCAGAAGGCACTAAATCACTCACAGCAGCACCAGAATTTAGGTTACATCCAATTTAAAGATGAGGTATTCTGGCCTGTTGATAACCTTCCTACTTTTTCTATATACTGTTATGGTTGGGAATATATCTGTAGACAATGACATTTAAGATTATGATGTTGAACAGAACAGAAACATGATGTGACTATAAAAAACAAGCAACATGGAATTTTGTCCTTAGAATGAACCTGTTCTCTGCTGTAGGTGCTGGACCTTGCAATTAACCATGTGTCTACCTTTTAAAGAAAAACATCTTGGATGTGAAACAGCATACCATAAATTTCTATTGGTAACATTATCAGTAAATTTGAGAAATGGGGGTTGTGACATCAGCCTGTGCTGCTAATCCCTGCATCATCTATGTCCATCTTTTCCCTCAGCACAACTTCTTCAGGTTGGTTTAAATGATAACCTTTTCCCTTCCTCCTCTCCAAAAAGGTAAAACCAGATAGAAGGGTCAAAGCCATGTTACTTTTTGAGATTGGCAAACCATTTTAAGAACTGTAACTTTGTCTCCCAAATTTAATTAATCATCTTATCAGTATAGTTTTATGAGAATTTGTATTTAAAATTTGCTTGGATGTAAATACACAGGATCTGAAGGTGAGTTTCTCCTTTCAGAACAGCCCTTTCAAGTCTAAATTTAATATTCCATGCAAAGTGCTACAGATCACTGTACCTTTTATTTCCCACAGCTACTGCATATCACATTACAGTATCTGATCAGTAGAGCCTGCTAGCTGAGATTCATTTACACAGTTTATTAACAAAAGGCCTGATGCACAAAACCAGTTTCCATCAGTAATATTTCCATCTAAATATACCTAGCCTTAATCATTCCTACTACTATCCATATCTATGAAGCCTTCAATACATTCAAATTCTGTTTAATTTGTGTTTGAAGGAAACACAAAAGAATGTTACTACATTTTTATGGAGTCCTCTCACCCACTTGAGCTGGAAAGCACCATGCCAAAGATAATAGATACTCGAGGTCCTATTCTACTTTCCAAATAACCTCTACAGAAAAAGCAATTAACATTCCTGTTGCTGGTATCATGATCTATGTAAAATAGGAACTGAAGTATTTTATTTCATGTTGGCATTTCTATGTCTGATAACTGAAGGTTCTGTAATCTACCAGACTATGTCAAATGCTTAAAAAACCATCTGATGTTTGGAACAAATGAAAAATATCCTGGTCTCATTTCCTGCAAAGCAATGAACTTCAGAGATGGCAACAGATCCTCGCACCACACTGTGCTGCTCTCTAGCAACAGCATCGACAGGTTAAACATTTCCCTCTCGTTCTCAAGGCTGCTTATCTCCATAACTTGATCTCATTCAGAATAGGAGCAAATCATGGTGACTTCTTTAAAATCAGTGATAAAAATGCCACAGGCAGCACATTGGAGTATCATTAAGCATTTAAAATCAGCTACTGTAATCACAAAACAGTTGAAATAAATATCATTATCTTTATTACTCCTGAAATCACTAAATTGCCTGAAGATCACTTTAAATATAATTTGAGAAACTAAGTGATAGCAATCAGTTTCTCAAAGATGGCAACTGCATGGGGTCTTTATTAGAACTTTCACCTCAGAAAAGGCAAATTCCGAAGCACAACATAAATTTCAGAAAATTAGGTTTAGTTAATTATTTGTAGTAAAATAATTTTTATATTGCTTAAAAAATATTCAGAGAGATACAAGCCATTAAAAAAAATAAATATAAAAATGGAGCAGCAAATTAGTCTGTTATAGAACTGGGAAAAGCCCTGTTCTTTGTCCCAGTCAGAGAGATTCTCCTAACAACAGGGAACACTTCGCGTCACGATTCCTATCACTACCAGAAAACAAACCTTTTCTAGAAGTATTCAATAAAAATACTCCTCCACCTCCATTATTTACTGATTAAAATTAACGCTGTATTCTATTTATTTATACACCAAGATTTTTACAAACATTATTTTAATGAAAACATATAATCTGTTTAAAATAACCCCCGAGGTCACTTGTGTATGTACAGGCTGAGGGCTAAATTAGCCTTTGCTTAAGAATCTGGTGAGAGCAGCAAGCCAGTCTGGAAACAGTAGTTTTCCCCTTGTAGTTTGTGTCTGACAGAGTGGAGAAGTGCTCTACAGCTCCTGAAATGATTCCCCCAACAATGCATCTAGGAGGACACGAACCACTGGGTGATCTGCTTCCATAGTGAAAGGACAAGAGGAAATGGCTTTAAATTGCATCAGGGGAGATTCAAATTGGACACTAGGAACAATTTTTTCACTATAGGGGTGATCGGGTGTTGGAATAGGTTGCCCAGGGGGTGGTGGAGTCCCCATCCCTGGAGGTGTTCAAGATGCATCTGGATGTGGCGCTGGGTGATCTGGTTTAGTGGTGATGTAGGTAGGGGTTGGACTGGATGATCTGGAAGGTCTCTTCCAACCTTAATGATTCTATGATTCTATTGTACGACATTCTCCATGGCTGTAATTCCTAAATCTTGCTGCTGTTACACATATTTGATATCATTTCATGATTTCCAAACAAGCTTGATTGCTGGTATCTTAATTAGGATGTCTAGATGCAGAAGTGACAGCAACATGTGCAACATCACGGACCTCCAGGAACAGAAATCTATCCATGATGCCGTGGTGAGACTGCATCCAGTACACAGATTTGCTAACATTTTCCAGCACGGATATTGCTCCATCATACTCCAGTTACCGCTTTGACTGCAGAATAGGCACATCCAGGCATCACTCATCTGTTGCAGGACTTCTGTCTGAACAAAGTCAGAGGTGCCAATCAAGCATCTGCCATTATCAGTGGCTCAATTAGAAATAAGTTTGGAGAGGCAGTTAATGATTGTGATTAAACTCATTAGACTGCACCTCCTGTTTACAGGCTGAAAATATATTTCAGGTGCATTAAATATAACCAGCTAGGACTCATACTAAGACACTGGCATTAGATTTTTACAAATATATCAAGACTCAAAGAAATACTAGTACCAAATAGGTGTTTGCTTTTGTGTGCTACTGTTCATGTTTTAATGCCTAAAAAGTGTAGTTAAGGCATAGCACCTTAAACACCATGGAGGTGACTTCATTGAAATATGTTTGATTTTTTAATAAGTATACAAAGTCAGCATTGAAAAGCAAGGTTGGAATTTCAAGTTCAAGTTGATCTTTTACATCCAACTATATAAAGAGCATGTGTATGCTAATAGAGAGGTTTCTGAATTGTCCTAAACAAATGCAGGCAAATTGTTAGTCCCTTGTATTGAATAATGCAGTTGCTCAAGGGAAGAATTAAATGGCCATCACAGACTACTGGTTTGAATATTGGTTTCTTCCTCCTCTCCCTATTGTACACCTCAACTAATCTTCTCCAGATATGAGTCGTCAAACCTACGTACTCACCACTTGAAAAAAAATTACTTATGTGACAATTTCATGATTTTAACAACTTTGTGTTGCACTGTAATTTCGCTTAAGGTCTTCTCACAATTTTTTTTTGGCCAAAATCTGATGCAAAACCAGATTACAATAACAAAACTTCATTTACAGCTATAGCAGAGATGAACAATTGAATGTTAATCAAGAGCAAGAAAATATTATATCTTCTGTTTCAACTCTTTTGCTGCTTTCTCTGTTTCTCCACCTCAGCCTCACATCTCTATGACACTCATTATACAAACTACATCATTCTGCAGCCCACACATGCAGTTAACAATTTATCCCTGTTGTCTCAATCATATCCACTTAAGAAAATGGCAATCATTCTTGCTTTGAGATTCTGATAAGCGAATATGAATAATTAATTTTATCCCTCGAGTCTCAACACTAGTTTCCACTGTCCCTTTAATTACTTGGACAAACAGGTTGAGATCTTCATTTCTGTGCCTATTAAGCCACAAATCTTCTAATGCGACCAAAGAAACAGTCTTAATACCCTTGATCTCACCATAAAAATGTAAGTTAGCAGTGAATCACGTCAGTCTTCCACACAGTACACTGCATTTCTGAAATTGCAGACATGTGTCAGCTCCTTGCATCTGCTGAATCTCCAACCAAGCTGACTACACACCTGATGATTAGCTGTACAGCCCTATTCAAAAACTCTGCTGTTCTTGTTGTTCAGTCTGTATTGCTCCTACAGTAGTGAATCTCTGTCTCTCCATTAGAAAAATCCCATGCAGTAGATGAAAAACTTCACCCACCAGAAAAAAACAGCTTTTGCTCAAATTCAGCTTTTTTTATTTTCCTTTTCAATGAAAAGACTTAGGTTGTCACTCAGATTCCTCTCAAATACCAACATGTCACCTGTCACTAAATACGTTGTCTGGCTTTCACACTGACACTAGGATTTCTCTTAAGCTCAGGACCACATGATGTATTAAATGGCCCACCTTCACAAAAAGGTAAAAATACCCTGGGGCTTGTTTAGTCAAGATCTCCAAACAGAAGCACAAATGAAGACCTGCACTTCTATCATCACTGGTCATTTAAGAAGTAATGTGAGCTTAAAACTGAATTTCAGTATAAACAAACCACCTCTGATTGTCTTATTATTTGATCATGCTTACATGGAAAACACACCATGCTATAAATAGCACAGTCTGATTAATTCAAACTCCTTTTGTGAAACTAATATATAATCTGAAAATTCACTGGAATCCACTGAAATTCAAAACGAATCAATGTATGAGCTGTCTTTTTGTTATTTACAGAAAAAGCCAAAGCATTCTATCAGATCATTTATCAGCTTTAACTGATATAACCCATGATGCATTCTTGAACATCTCTAAAAGATTCAAAATAAGAGAATTGCAGTTTTCTATTCCATTATGCCTTCCAAGCTCACAGAAACTGTAAATATTATGCTTTCTCATATCTTGTTGCCAAAGCTTAACCCCAAGTTAAGTGGATACAGCTTTCTTTAACAGCTATCTGAGATCAACACTGAAAATGGTATCACTTTGTTCCCAAGGCACGTAATTTATACAATTTATAAACTATGTGTTCTGTAACAAATTATTGTCTTCCAGGAGGAAATTTACATTTTAAGAAAACCCTTTTTTGCACTAAAACCAGGACATATGTCTGACATTGTTGCTATATGATATACATCAACAACTAATTAAAGCAATCACATTCATTTCATTGTTTAACACATGCTAGTAGTTTAAACCAATCTTTTCCTGCTCAAATTCCAGAAAGAGCCTTGTAACTGAACAGCCTCCAGAGTAGATCAATTTAATGGTCTGGGGAAAGGCTGCAGCTGATGTGTGGCAGAACTGGCTCCAATTTAAGGATGTGGCAGAATCTGTGTCATGCCCACAGCAAGGTGCACCAGAGAGTATCCCCATGGCTTGGTGGACAAAGCGCTGCTTCAACAGTATTTGGCCCTTAATTTCTCCTTATGTAGTTCCCTGGTATTTCTCTGCCCTCAAAAGCTGTATTTGTAACAGACTAAATCCATTATAAGAGAATCAGTCTGATAAAATCATTTTGAGGGCACCAAGATCCTTTCTTTCATGTACAAGATAGTCAGACAGGAAAAACAAAAGAATTATTAACAAAAGAAAAAAAATAATCTGTTATTGTAGGTACACTTCAGGGTGTAATAGTACATAATTACTCCATAAACTTCCTGAAAATAACAAT
>VZRW01001482.1:0-11106 GCA_013398125.1 Aegotheles bennettii
CCCCTCAGGATGGTGAACTCCACAAGCACATGGTCACTGCAGCCAGGCTGCCTCCTGTCTTGACGTCACCAATTAGCTCACTTGTACTGCTGACCACCAGGTCCAGTATCACATCCCCTCTAGTAGGGCTGTCTACTACCTGGTTTAGGAAATTATCTTCCANATCTTCCAAGCTTTCCAGAAATCTCCTAGATCACCTACAGCTCACCGTGCTGCTTTCCCAACAGATGTCAGGGTGATTGAAGTCCCCCAGCAGGATGAGAGCCTGTGAGAGTGATGTCTCTTGCAGCTGGAGTAGAAAGGCCTCACCAATAGCCTCCCCTTGATTGGGCAGTCTGTAATAGCCACCAATCACAAGGTTCCCTTTGTTGCTTTGGTCTCTGATTCTCACCCATAAGCTTTCAAACTGCTCATGGTTATTCTTCAGAGACAGCTCTTCACACTCTGTTCATCTCTTGATGCAGGGGGCTACCCCTCCACCCCTTCTTCCTCACCTGTCCCTTCTGAACAGCCTATAGCCATCGATGGCCACATTCCAGTCATGGGATTCGTCCCATCAAGTTTCAGTAATTGCAACCAGGCCATAGTTTCCTAGCAGCATGGCGGCTTCTAGCTCATCCTGCTTTTTGCCCATGCTGTGTGCATTAGTGTAGAGACACCTCAGCTGGGTGATCAGTTGTGCCACCTTCTTAGAGGAACACCCCTTAGTACCTTTGAAGTTTCTTGCCTGTGTTTCCCTGCTGGCTGCTACTGCCTGAGGAGCTCCTGGATCATCTCCATAAGACTTCAAGCATCTCTGCCGTGATCAGCATATCTCAGAGCTGCTGACTAAGAACCCTCACTAGCATCCCATCTCTAACTCTGCTTTGTCATGCCATGGATTATCGTGGACAAGCCTAATGTCACCCCCTCCCCCGTCATGCCTAGTTTAAAGACCTGTCAATGAGCCCTGCCAGCTCCTGAGCAAAGACCCTCTCCCCCTGTGCAAAAGGTGGATTCCATTCCACTCCAACAAGCCTGGTGTTGTGTAGGTAGTCCCATTGTCCAAGAGCCCACAATTTTGACAATGACTCCAGCCGCAGAGCCACGTGTTAATAGACTGCACCCTTCTGTTCCTATAAACATCACCCACAACTGACAGGATAGAGGAGAATATAACCTGTGCCCCCAAGTCTTTCACCAAGCATCCTAAGGCTCTGAAGTCCCTTTTGATGGTTCTTGGACTACACCCTGCAACATCAGCACCACCCACGTGGAAAACCAGTAGTGGGCAGTAGTCTGCGGGCTGTACCAGGTTAGGAAGTCTCCTGGTAACATTCTTAACCCGAGTCCCAGGGCGGCAGTAGGCCTCCCTATGAGAAGGGTCCATTCTGCATATGGGACCTTCTGTTCCCCTTAGAAAGGAGTCCCCCACAACTGCAACCCACATTTTCTTCCTCACGGATGCAGGGGATAGGCCTTCCTGACCTTGAGAACTTCTCTGATGCAGAGGGGACCTTCACCCTCATCATCCCTTGAGTGTTCTTCCACATCCAGAGCCTCATACTTGTTGTACAGAGGTACCTGGGTGGGTTTGGAGCAGTTTCACCCGCCACCCCTAGCATGGGCTTTTATTCATTCATTCTCTTCCTGAGAGCCACTGCCTTCAACCCAGTGACCTGGAGTAGCTACCTGTGGCTGCTGGTCTTTTTGGGAGGCCAGAGCCTAGTCCCACCAGTCTATGTCCCTCTCCAATTCTCTAATGCTTCACAGCCTTTCAACCTCTTCTTTTAGGGCAGCTACTAAGTTGAGCAAGTCATCCACCAGACAGTCATAATGACATTTGTTTTCATGACAACAGTTTTTCTATTGATGGTCTTTGATTCCTGGCTTTCTTCTGTTTCATGGTTTCCCCAGGCACAAAGTTTCAGTGACTTTTCTCCTCATGTTCCACTTTAACATGAAAAGTGACTGCAAAAGTTGTACTGTGGACCGGTGGTTTGACACAAGTTTAACAAAAAGGAAATGGACAGTCAGATACAAAAACAGTTGGCCTAAGAGACAGCAGTAATGAAGTGTATTTGTACAAACAGGCATCTGAAATGGAGTAACAGAAGAGTGCAGTTTTACACCTCTGTAACTTCAGAATTATTCTCCAGTACTAATGCAATGATGAGAACTCACAAGTTGCAGGTAGAAATTAAGCTAAACTGAACAACTGAAGTCCTTCATTAAAAGAGGTGTTAAAATCTGACATCTTGCCCTTAGAGTGAAAAGCACACATAATTTTCAAGTAATTAACTGAACTAAAACTTCTCTTTTTGCCATTGCTCCAAATTCATGAATCAATTATTCAATTGAAAATTAGATTGATACAGAATCGATCAAAGTGTGGTGGATGCAGTCTCAACACTGCCTTAGACAGGAAACTAAAATCCATTAAAATCATACTCAGAAAAGACGGACCGTGAACTGAATTTAAAAACCACATACTACAAAAGCAATGTAATAAAAAAGACATATTCGGTTTTTGAAGATATGCACGCTTTTCTATGGTAGTATCTAGACACAAACACAACAGACAAATAGTCTGCTAACATTTCAGGTTAGTACTTCTGGCTGCTAGAGTGCACTGCAGAAGTGTTATAGAAGCTTTTAGTGCTAGACATGAATGGAGCAAAGGTTTCCTTGGCAAAGTCAAGTAATTTACTGTGTAAAAGCATTTGTCTAAAATTCACTACCATTTTGACACTACCTCCAGAGAGAAAAAATCATTTTTTTCCACCTTCTCCCACACACCAATATTCTAGACCTTTAGTGAACTAAATGATAAGCAGAAATACTGGAATTGAAAAGTTAAGGAAAAGATATTTTTATCTTTTTCTTTTTCAGATTGTTCTCTGTTTGATCTAAGCAGTTGTAAAGTATACATTTCAGAGTATCATGAGACCAGATGAGGAGTATGCTAGCTATCATGAAGAGCTACAAGCCTTAATGCCTTCTTTACATGACTGGAAGTACATCTACCCACCATGTGGTCCAAGTCACGTGACAAGAAACACTGGCTAAGTGAATGAAGATGCAAGGCCAGTCACACAATTGCAGGGGACAGAGGAAGGAAAAGTTGCAGAGTTCTAGGTAAAGAGCAGCAAGGAGTGAACCTGGTGCACTGTCCTGCATCACTGTTTTTATAAACTGTCAGTTTGAACCTCAAAACACTAAGGATAAATGAAGAAGAAAATATTGGGACTTCAAGTACAGTTTTTTTAGGCTGGAATAGGATATACTGTATGATGTTTACGGAGATTTTACACTCGCGACTCTCATAGCTGCCAACGAGGCAAGTCAGGGAGGCTGTACTGCCTGACCTGCAATTGAAGCTTCCTGCAGACACTCCTGGAGCACATACAGAAAGGGCAGCCAACAGGTTGGGAACATTACACTTGTTTCCGGCACAACAATGAAATACACATAGTTTTGCACTCTGGGCTTCTCTTTGCTCCCTGCTTCCCCATGCTTCAGGATGAGATCACCACTGATGGACACAAGTGCTCCAGAAATCCTGTCTCTTTCTGACTCGCTCTTCCTGCATCAGCTCTTTCCATGGCTGCACCATCCTCCTACTGCTTGCAGTATAGCCCTTATTTTCCTCTGGCAGTAACGATTCCACTTTTGTTCCTCTCAGTTGTCTTCTTTAAACAGGTATCACAGTCTTTTACCTGCTTTTATCACCTCTACATCTGCTACCCAACTGCCTGCCTTCTCTTCTGCCCCTTCCATCCACTTCCACAGGGTACGTTTTTTGGTTGTGGGGTTTTATGAGGTTGGTAGGTTTTTTACTTATTTTAAAATTACCTGATTGGGTTACCATTTCCTTCTTCTCTCTCTCTGCTCCTCACAGAGTCTCAAGGACAGAGATTCCCCACCCACACCCCATTCTCACTCTGCAATGAAATGTTTTCTCACAGGTGGATATGTTAAACCTCTGGAGATGCTTGTGAAGCACAGCAGCAAGAAGCAAGCCAGAGGAGGAACAGCAGGGCCAGCAGGAAGGCTGCAGTTCCTGGTTCCACTTTGGGTTACCATTTACACTTATAGATTCACATGCCTCCTTGTCACATACTTCTCCAGGGTAAATTCTTGTGCAGAATCTTCCTTCCCCAGGTTCTCTCGTAGAAAGATTTTACAAGTAATAGTCAAATTAGAGCTGAAAAAAAAAAGTGTCTTCATAGCAAGGAAGTGCACAACATGAAGGATAAGCCCAAACATGTCTGGTATCGTCAGTCACACTGAAAACACTTCAGAGTTGTCAAAGGAACATGGAGGGGGAAGGGAAAGAGAAAGAAGAAGGAAACAGAAAATGTAATTTTAGCTATTCACTAATATTTCAATGAAATTCAGCATACTTTTAGGGTAAAACATTGACTGACTGCTGTATGAATTATATACTTCATGAATGGTGCTCAGAAGCACAAAGAATAAGGCAAAATAGAAAGATATTTATTACATAGTACCTGAGAAATGAAACAGTGTTTCGCATGCTTTGCTCTCAATGCAGAGAATTGCACAATGTGTTCCACAAATTACACCTCTTTCTGAAGAAGCAGCACGTGTAAAAGATTTTTATGCACATTTCCTAAAGTACTGTTACCTAACAGATTCCTTCTCCACAGTTCATTTGTATTTTTAGACAGTAAAATATGAAACAGTAAAAGGAAAACATTAAAGTAGAATTTACCAGCTTCTAAAATTAACACCGCTGTACAGAACTGAGCTCATAAGAAACCGGTAGTTTCAGGGCTTAACTGTTCAGTCAGCACCCATGTAATCCACAGAAATTAATCCTACATAAATGTGCTGCAATTATATCACTTACTAAAGTCGAATAGGAGTAGATCCCAGAATTTTGCTGGAGGTGAATTCAGCTGATTAAAAACACTGGTGATTCAGCTACATTATTTAACACCACACCAAAGCACGTATACTTGATGGGAATTAGACAGTAGTAAAGTCAAACTGGATGGGTCCTTTAAAGCTGAGCAAACCAGGATAAGCAGTAGCATATGATAGTAAGTTTCAAGTTAAATTATTAAAGCCATGAAAGGTATCACACAAAGAACTCCAAAGGAATTTTGTCATCTTATTGAAGAATTAGGTATTGGAGATCTAGTTAGAAACCTTACTTTGAACAAAGGAATAGGAATGTTAAATTGACATAAAGTAACTAGTAAATCCATTGAGAATATACTTTGGTAAGGAAATTAGGGAAGGAAATCTAGATGAAGTATACATGGCTACACATACCATGAATACCAGAGGCCTGTTGGTTCAACATGACAACTTAATGTGTCAAAAATAATCTGTTAAATTAGTTGAGGGTCACGAAGTACCTGGACATCCTGTCAAAGTTAGTCTGAATTACGTAAGAATATTAATCAATCTGGTTTTATTATGAGCACAAAGGACATCTGCATATCATAATTCTGCTGGAATTCTCATCAGGGGCTCATCACCAACGAGACACTTGAAATGCAGCTTAGAATTCTTGAGAAGAGCCACAAAGCCAGATCCAATCTATTTAAGGTTAAAATCCCTATCATGCTTTCACAGTTTTGGTACCACAATGAATATTCATAGATCTGTCATCTGTGTTTATCTCAACATTTAAAGTACAAAGTAAACTGACAGTATTGCTTACCTGAATTTCACAAATTCAGTTACTCCAGTCCTTTCTTTAAGCAGCAAGTTATTCACTGAAGAGATCCCCAATTCTAGAAAAGAAAAGAGGGGGAAAATGGTGTAAGTAACTATTTATTACAGCTCCTAATGCAAATTATTTATAGCGAAGAGCAATGTAACTTCATGTTAGGAGATACAAAGAGAGAGAGTCAGGAGTTTCTCCCACTCTTCTCCTTTGCAGAGCACCAAAGATGTCAGAAGGGCTGAGCTACTGCCATTTCAGAGTAAATTCAAGGATTAGAGGCTACCTTGCCCACTGCAGTGTTGGAAGAAAACTTCACTGACTTGTGCACTGTCGTATGCTCTACTCTCATCCTAGTATGTTTAAATATTGTTTTAAAAATTACTATATGTAATTTATATGTGTGTATATTGTATAACATAGTTAAAGGAAGTAAATAAGGAATATGGGTTCAAAAGCAGTAACTACTTAGTTTTGGCTGCTCCTTTTGCTAAGGTCAAACCTTAATATTAATATAGGCTGGTGGAAAAGCCCCAAACCAGATATGTATCCCAGCATTTCTGTGTGCAAGATTGATTAGATAATCCTTCTTACTGATCAGCCTTTAAATCACTGGCAATACCAGATGTTTCAGGAAATGACTGGTTTGTACTAAGTGTCCAGTAAAAATGTCTACATTGGCAATTAAGTCTCATGACATGTGTGAGGTTTAACGAATAAGTTTGTTATTCAATTATTGTCCGTGACATCTGCCATCAAGTTCAGTAGTTCTCAGTAAGAGGAAGGATGGATTACAAGTATTGCAGGCAATTACACAAAGAGCTGACTCCAGTGAGAAGAATCATTGCTTTAGAATCTGCTGTTGAAGTAGCAGCAGATTATTTACCAGTGTCAAACCTATATTCACAAAAAGAACCCCCAAAAACAACAAACCAGAACACCCCTGTATTCAGAGAGCATCCACTTGCAATGACAAACTCTCGTGACAGCATTCATTTATCAAAAATGGACTTCAAAACAGCTAAACGCTGAGGAAAGCAGAGAACACCAAACAATCCAGTTCACACTTCAAACATTCATGTAAATTAAGGTAAAAGTAGTAATAAATTAAATGTTATGCATCAGGAAATGCATGTATTAGGTAGGGCAATGTTTGTAGACTTTATTTAAAGAAATGAACAAACAACACCTGCACTCTCCTCTGCACTTGAGCTCTCTGGTATTTTATCTTTCACACTACATGGCAATAAATTTGCTTGTTGACTTTCACTGGGGTCTTGTTTGTCATATTTCAGCCCTTCCTTGCTCATAAATTAGAGTCTTCTGGTATTTCTCAGGCTGACATAAGCCAGATTTAAAAAGTGAAATTATTTTTTTTTAATCTTTACCCCTGTAGTTTTCAGAAAAGTCTGCCAAAAATTTGTGGACAAGAAACAAATAGCTGAGGCAGGTGAGAACAGGTAAAATGAAGAAAATGGTAAATGAAGAAAAATGGTTAAGTCAGGAGAAGAATGCTGGGGAGGAAAAGAGAGAAGGGAGAAACTTGTCTGGACAGTGTTACATGTCAGAGACAGAAATCTTTTATCACCTATTTTGTTAGAATAGAAACCTGGGTGGTCAAAAAAGAAAGACTACACAACAGTGGATTACTAAGAAGAACAGTATCAGGAATTGGCTGTAACTGCCTTTCTGAAAATAATGTTTGATGACTGTAGAGCCTTGACAGTGACACAAGGAGATTCTGTGAAAAGAATGAGATTTACGTCTCCCTCCTTTGGCTAAGGGGTCAGACAACAGCTTTTCACTCTTTTTTTTTATCCTTAGTTACCTCAGAATAATGAAGAGAAGACAAACATAAACTTTAATTGACAGAACAATAAGCTTTACAGACTGTATAAAAGGTGCAGGGTTACTGGATGAAGAGCAAAGAGAAATACAGGTCCCAGAGATGGGACATCTAGTCAGAGCAAATCAAAAGGCTATCAACATAGTGGAAGAGGCACACAGGGAAAACACTTCTACATCATAATGCTTGGACTCCGCATAAACTATATTCAGAATACCTGTAAGTAGAGTTCTGATGATTTTTCTTTCCCCAATAAGCTGTTCCTCAGACAAAACAGCTGAGTAACCAGCTTGTAGTACATGAAACTGCACTGGTTGCCTAAGAAGTTCAATAAAATCCTTAAAGCCAGCAAGGCAAACATGCATTTTTAGAGTAGTTGTGAATTTTATAACTCAATTACCACTGAAAGTTGGCTGCCTTTTAGTTAAAAACTATGGAAAATATCTGATATATAAATAGGAGAACCAATTAATTTAATCATAGTTAAACATGGACCTTCTTATTCAAATGCAATGCAGCCAAAATCAACGTGGAGAAAGATTCATATTAGTAAATTTTACTGAGAGAAAACTGAGACAATTCTGCGATGTTAGCACATCGTAATGAGTACACGTTAATAGCACACATAATACCCTAAAAACATGTAGAGACTGCAATTCTGTATAAGCAATTTCAATATGTAACAATTTTTATACAAATGAAGTAATGGTAGATATAAGAATATCTGTATTTATGACTTCTAAGCCAAAAGTCTTCCTCCACCCTTTTCCTTAAAGAAAAACACACTGTTATGGTTTGAAAGGGGCAGGCAAAAATCTTATTGGCTTTTGCTGCCAGGACCCAGTCAATAAGGGGTGGAGTTTAGGACCCTGTTGTGAAAAGGGGTCTGGGTGTCAGGTATCAGGTGTCAGTATTCCACCCATTTCCTGCCAGACTCTATAAAAGCCAGGAGGATAGGGGGCTTCCCTCTCTTGCCCTCGTGGTCTCTCCGGCTTCAGTCTGCTCTCTGCCTCGCTCCTGCACTCCCCTGCCTGCAGCTCGCCAGGTGGAGCCCAGAGGAGAGGCCCAGCTTTTGGCTACCAGCTCGCCACGTGGTCTGCAGCATTCCAACTGCATCGGGTGCTGGAGTTTTGGACTCTTCTTCCCATCGGCTTTGCAGTGAAGGACCTTTCAGCAGCCTGTATCGCCGGTCATCAGAGCTTGGATTGTATATATTTGTATATATGCATTTTCCCTTTCTCCCCACCTGTTACTATTTCTCCTTGTGCCATTAAATTTGTTATTAGTTTTCAATTTCCAACCGGAGCCTGTTCTTCCTTACTCCCCTTCTAATTTTCGGGGGGGAGTGATAGAAACAAAACTCTGTCTGGTTTGTGGCTTGCCCTGGCCATTTTGCTAAACCAGTACACACACTAAGTAGAAAACAAATTAATTACACTTTCCTAAAATGTAGCATTAGAAATCTAAGGCCATACTGTAAGAGCAGCAGGAGAGAACAATGAAAGGCACCCTTGTACAACATTCTATAATAGTTCAGTCACAAATGACATTTGGACCAGTAGTTGTAAGTCATCGTGTCACAGCTATTTAAGAGTCCCAGATGAATGAAGCCTATAGACTAAACCAACATCCTAATGGATGACGTAATTCACATACACCACTTCTGTAACTGGTAGACTTCAGGCTTGAAAGGTTAGTAAATGAATTGGCATAGAGTATTAGCCAGCAGACTGGAAAGAATGGTTGGTTGAAGGTACAGTCAATGGTGACTATTAACCAAGCTATAATCACTTTCTATGAAATCTGGACAGCTTATTGCAGACTTGTTCATATCGCTCACTAATTAAGAATGCCTGTTAACCAGTTACAAGAAATCGCTAATGTTGCAACATTAGCAGGCAATTTCATAATTATCCTGACACTACCTGCTCAGATGATTTCTTACTTAACTTAGTCCCATCACAGCTTAAAAAAGTCATTAGTCTCTTTAAGAAGTACAGTATAAAACCTGTGTATGAACACAAAGAAGATAAAGTACAAATCAATATGATAAATGACATATGGATTACCTTAGAAAGGTGAAACATATCTATTAATACAATGCTTCCACTGAAGAGATACACGTTCTCTTGGAGAATCTAAATGCCAAATAAGTCTATTTTGATGGGTCACCTACAAAAGTGTCATAAGCATTAATACACTTGAGAAAATTAATGTTGTTATTACAAAGTGTATCAACTTCAGAAAGAAAATAATTAATGCAGTCCCATAATATTTCCTAAGTTTTTTTTCGTAATTACACAGAACAGGTTGAAATTTGATAAAGAACTTGAAAACACTATATATGTAAAGTGTAAACTTTAAAAATGCATTTGTGTCTTACAGAAAAGTATTTCTAAGCTAAGAAGGCCGTGAGTTTACAATAGCTGAAGAGTTAAACTGCCTGCAAACATTCAGTCCTTTCCACTGAAAAAAAAAAAAACAAAACAAAAAAAAGACACTAAACTTTAGAAGTTTCCCCAGTTTATCCTAAAACNCCAGTTTATCCATAAGAAAATTATAATCTAAACTTTATATAGGGTTTTGTTGTCTTCAGTAGAACATCTGACTTTTTCATCCTTTTGCAAGCTATTAAAAACAGAAATGGAAAAAGTACCAAGGATTAACTTTGTACTGGCTAAGTAATTTTCGTATCTCTATAGACATATATAGTATACACACAGAGATTTACAATCATCCTTCCATTTGAGTCAATGGCAAAGACACATAGAAACAGATTATTATAGACAGCCAGTAAAGCGTGTTTTATCATGTCATTATGAAGCTTATAACTGATACTCCAATTCTTTTAATAGAGCCATTCCAATGGCTCTATTTCATCCCAATTAGGCACACTGGATTTTTAGTATGGAGGGACTCAGTATGTATTACAATGCTCGAGAGGCTAAGCCTTTCCTAAAGAGAAAGGAAACTTATCTGTGCGCTAATACTTCTTTCTCAGGTTATTTTACTACCATACAACCTAAAAATCTAAACCTAAAATCTAGTCTCTTTCACTATATGTAAAGGTTTTCCTTTTTCATAAGGAGTTGGCTGAAAGAGGTTAATACTGTCAGGGAAGTTGGTGGGAAGAAATGTGTTTAATACCATGCTTTTCAGAAACACGTACTTCGTTTTCATACCTGCCAATACAGACTTTGAGAACCTGACATGAATAACTTAACTGACTTAACATATAAAGGATGTAATTTACTTAAATTTTTCCTTCAAAATCTATTATGAATAATCTCTTAGCTGTCTGTTTTAAATCACACAGGTGACAACTTGTCTTCTACCACAAATACATAACAGAAGTAGACAGGCTGAGGTGATCAACAGGGGAAAATCACCCAAAGCTACAATAGATTGTTGTTTGAAGTCTCATCAACCCTGAAGTTTTGTCTTTTAAAGAAATAGAGAGATATCCTGTCAGTGGACACTAAGTATCTCCTTGACAAAGAAAGAAAGGACCTAGCAAATCTAATAGTTCTTAGCCTTTCCACCTCCTCCATCAGTTTAACCACCTGTCCGAGCAGATCAT
>VZRW01001483.1:0-13913 GCA_013398125.1 Aegotheles bennettii
CCCCTCCCCCCCAAAAAAAAGGAGAAAGAAAGAAGAATTCCATTAATATCATCCTTTTTCCATTGGAGAAGTTGTGGCATTGATGACCTAGACAAAATGTTCCCTTTCTTGAGGAAGAATGGTTCCACAGGATCCAGAGAAGAAGTAAAAGGGTGATCACAGCACTCTTAAAAGGGATAGATACTACTGCATGTTTAACAATTATAACTGATTTGTTATGTTATTGAGATTATTTTTCTTGGTAGTAGTCCTTTTTATTTTTTTTTCCGTAATAAATAAATATGGACTAAAAATATTTGTCTAGTTATACTGTTAAGATTTCAATTATATTAATAATACATTCTTGACTTCACATAGTTGTTACATTTTTCTTTAGTCCGTAACAAGATTTTACACATACTAAAAAGCTTAAAATTTTAACAGAAAAAACAAGTTCCCATTTGACCAGCTTTTACAAAACAGCTTAAAGAAGCAGCTAGAACAAACAGTAATGTTTGTTTTGTCTCATTTTTATTTTTTAGTTGAATTTACTGTTAGCTAGCAAGAAGAGTTTCTGAGCACAGTCAGTTTCTCTGGAAAGTATGTTTTATTACTTTCAAAAAAACCCACTTAAATGAAGAGAATGATAAAATCATTTTTCCAGTAGTCTTTGGATAATAAATTGTCTAGTCTTAAATATCAGAAGATTCTTTTATCTGAGTTTATCTTGTTGAGATGATTCAGAATGCTGTAATCAATCACTCAGTTTAGCCATAAAATGGCTTCATCATACATGTGTATTCTCTTCAAAATTAAGTTGTAACATTTACACATAAAAACTTACCAGGTTGCCAGGTTAGTCCGAGCCTGTGCTCAGTATTATCTGACATTTTATTGGCTAATACACAAACTATTGTATAATACAGTCATTTTACTTAGGAAAGTTAATTGAAAGGTTTCCTGTGATGAAGCATATTTTTTTAATGTAGGAAGAGTAAGGTATAAGTGCTTGAAGATGAAGGATAAAAATGAAACATTTGTTCTTATGGGAAACGGAGTTGGAAGAGCAAGGTTCATAAAGTGAATTCATTACCTAAGGGAGCTTAGTCTACATTGGGTGCCTGGATCCACACACCTTCCTAAGGGAAAAGTAGAAATCACACAGTTATGTAATGGGTGATGATTATTTAGAATGAGGCTTGTTAAAGAGGTGCTTAGCAAGAAATAGGTATCTTCTCTTCTTTCAAGGAATGAGGTCTTGATTCAGGCATTCAGAGACTATAGAAAGGAAGACAGGAAGTCTTGGGCTGGTAGGGGAAACTTCAGCAGAGTGCAAAAAAAGGGCCATCCTCAATTTATGAGTATCTGAGCTTTGTCAGAGGGATATGAAAGCTACAGAGAGGCCTCCACAGGAGGTTTCAGGAAGGAGGAAGATCTAGTTTGCATGTGGAATTTATATTGACCAGTTTATTTTCAAAGATTTTAGGTTTTCCAGAAAGTAAAATAAAAGTCTTAGTCTGCCTGAAGCTGCTTAAAAATTGAATTGGCTGATGGACATGCAAAAGGGAACAACTTAAACAGAAAAATACTAAAACCTAAATGCCGTATTTTCTCATGTAGATGTATTTTTTGTTCTTTTTTCTTCCCATGTCTTAGAGGCTTATCACTCTGTTGAAGAAACCTTTATATTTATATATTTAGAAAACTATCTATTCCCAGTTACATTTCTAGTACAGAAGGAAGCCACACTTGCTTCCCAGTTCTGGAAAAAAAAAAGAAAAAGCAAATTTTGAATCTACCTCGTATTTTACATTGAATATGTATGCTAATACCTGCATATGCTAGTAAAATATTGTGAAAAACAGATAAAGGGTGAAAAAACATGGAAAATATTGTTAAAGCTGAGTCCTTGTACCTCAGGTGGCTCTTAAATTTGTGTTTAGGCAGCTAACACAGAATAGCAATAAAATTAAAAAGAAAAAAATATAAATAAGTCTAATCTCTAGAAGTGCTACATCTTCATTATTGCTCATTGGAAACACCCTGAGGAATGTTATTCCCTCAGGAGGTGATGATTCATAGAAATAGAAATGTTTTCTCACAGTTTTTGAATATTGACAGAGTTGTATTAGAATCTATGACTGGATTCCATTTTAAAAGTTGTCTTCTCTTTCGTCAATGCCTTCCCCATTTCTTCTATTAGTTGGTTTGGGGATTGTTGGGATCCCCCTGTGCCTCTTTACATGGAAGGGGAGATGAAAGCTTGGAAGCTATCAGAGTTTCAGTACCTAAACATGTTGGCCCCTCCTCATCTTATTACTCATCAAAGTGGCTTCCCACTTTAATGTGTAGGCTAAGAGAAACAGAAAACTTGTGGAATCTCCGTACAACCACCCTCCCAGGAGTTTCCAGTGTTTGTACCTTCAGGATGGCTTTTCTGGTGGGTTTCCTAGGGACCATGACAATTTTTCTTTTACACAAAGAATTTGAAATGTGAGGTTGTCCTTCAGTTCATAAGAAAGTCAGCTATTCTGAAATATCAAAGCCCTTTGTGAATTGGAATGACCTTTCCCTGGTTAGCTCCTGCCCTTTAGTAATGGGTGTTGCTGGTTGCTCAAATTTCACATACATGGCCACTTTTTGCAAAAAGGCTATGAGAGGCAAAACTTTCTCCAAAAGGTCTTTAACTTCAAAAAGTAAACCCCAGACATGAAAAAAAAGAGAACAAGTTCTGCAGGCTATTCACCTCTTGGCCTCTTCACTGAAATTGCCAACAAGGAGAGGAGCTGTGATGAAGACTATTCATTTATCTCTGAAAATAATGTTGAATATCTGTCACTGCTTTGGGAAATGATTGACCTGATAATGATAGGTTTTATATCAGCAGGTCCTCGAGTGCCATTCTCAAAGTCACTATATGGGATTTGAAAATTGACTTCTTAATGGTGACAATCCTGTGGAATGAAAGGAATTGCATTGCAGACGAATTTTCTAATGCAAGTGCATTGTCTTTACTCTACTCAGACTGATGTCCATGTGCTAAGCATGTTGCCAAGAGCAAAACTTAAGGGAGTTATACTGCTATGACACTACATTGAGCCATATACATTTCATGTTATGCAATAATTTACTCTCAAACTTTGTCTTATGATGGTGAATGTGGTTCTCACTAAAAAACCCCTCTACTTACAGAAGAGTTATATTTAATTTTAGAAATATATAGCTTGGCCTAAAGAAAAAAATATCTCAATTTGCCTCTTGTTTTCAAGTTTCATTACAGTAAAAGTTTCCTCTCAGAGAAGCTTTTCACGAAGGTCAATAAAAATTATTGGATATTAAGGATAGAATTTTCAAAAGTGATTACTGATGGCCTAAGTCTGACATCACTGGCTTCAATGAACTACCATTGACTTTAGTGTGAATAGAGCTAGTCAAATATCAAGATGTTTTTGGAAATCCTGTATGAGTGACGTGGTTATTCAGCTGACAGTGAGACAAGAATAGAGTACAGGACCCTCAGAGTGGGCTATTTCCCTTTCCTGTCCTCTGTCTTTCCTGTGAAGTGTAGATATTAATTTCTTGGAAACATGTAAATGTAGTCATACCAAACAAATAAGCAAATATAGAAATAGGTAAAGAATAAAATATATTAAATTGGCCAGGAAAAAAGGTGTTAACAAGGATAAATATAGATAAAAGTAAACAAATACAAATCCAATGAGATATTGCCTGGGAAAATTGCTACTTAATTTATTTCCTCATTAGCATTTTTGAAACTTAACTAGGCCCAATTTCATAGTAAACAAGAAAAATTAATTGCAGATCCCAACTCTGTTTATGTTCAATTTCTATGCTGTGTTTTGTTCCCCCTGAATTAAAGAAAAAAATATATCTTGTTTGTTCTTGAATTAATACTATAATCAATGCAACTTTCCATGGTGTTTGCAGTTTGTCACTATTATTTATTAGATACAGTATAATAACACCTAAAAACAACAAAGAGAGGTATTCAGTTATGATAGGCAAAACTGAGACACTACCCATACCCAGTTTTGCCTATTTAAATAGTTAATTTTTAATGAACAAAGCAGGCAGTAGACTTAGAGGGAAGGGGTGAAGAATACCTACAACACATAGTTAAGAAGTCAATGTCATGATCTGTAGACTTCAAACTATTCTTACATTTTTGGGCAACTTTGAGGGACAGACAGCTGCAGTTTTTCAGCAATTTTCTAAGGAAATTAAATGCTTATGATCACAAAGCATGTCAGATTTTCACTCTCTGTTTCAGTAGTTTTGAATCCATTAGCCAATTTCAACCATTTTTTTTCAGAGGGATAGAAGTAACAAAAAATACTAAGTTTCTACATATTTAAAGAAGTTGTTGACTCAAATAAAAGGAGGAGGCACTGCAAGTGAAAGCTTAATAACACTGTCTTTTATTAAAAAATGGAATCCACACCATGCAAGACATAGAACAACAGCCTTTATCAGAACTGTTCCTCTTGAAACAGTTTTATTTGACCAGTGTATTTATTCAATGATGGTAATGAAACAAATTTAAACCTTTTCAGGACATGACTTTATCACGCATCTCTTATTGAGTAGAGATTTAATAGAAATGGAGATGGGATTTACCCATGGATGGGTAGATACTTCTATCTCTGTAGGTCATAGGACCTCATTCCACTGTCAGTGTGCAGATACAGGCACCTACAGGATGTTTCTAACATCTAAAATATGACAAAACAATCACCTCCTCAGCATTCTGCTCTCTATTGACTATATAGCCTGTTTAGATGAGCATTTCAGATGCAGAAGCCCAGTAGTTCAGTGAAATAGATCCAACTTGCCTATTCTTTTTTGTCCTATAAAAAAAGCAGGGCTGTTATATGATTGTAGTGTGGCTGGCTATGCTAATACATGGTGTTGTACAAAAAAAAAAAAATAAAAAAAAAATATATTATTTAGTTCTAGCAAGTGTGCGTTATGTTGGAAGATGTGCAGTTATCTTTGTACAATGAGCCAGCTAGAGGAATGCTTACGTCTTTATGCAGCAAGAGCTCCCTGTAAGACAGAACCAGTTCAGCAATCCAAACTGAAGAAGTCAGGCTGTGCTTCGTATATATCCCAAATCTGTTTTGTTCCTGCATCAGCCATATACATTTTTCACAGGTAAAATAATGAAGTATTTATAGTACAGATGATTCTACACCAAGTGGACTTTATGTTCTAGTTAGGATAGCATGTAAATATGATCCTGTTCTATAACAGCTGATTGAGTCTATTACTCTTACTCAGGTTGTGGCTTTAGGTCACAGTCCTGCATAAGTGAGTACATATGCATACATGTAAATTAGTAAATTGCATTATATTATCCAATTAAATCAGCTATATCAGCTCCTGATGCACAAACTTAAGCACCTATCTAGTCTTTTTAGTACCAAATCTTTGGGCTGACATTCACACCAGATATGCTGCAAATAATTCTCAATTAGTGACTGTTTTTCTGTGATAACTCTGGATGTTGTTTAGGATAACTGCATTGTTAGCATGTGTGCCTTAGTGCCTAATGCATGACAGTATGACACTATTCTAGAGAGAATGTTGTGTGTCATCATCAGTGTAGATTTCTGTGTGTGTTTTGTTTGTTTGTTTTAGTCTAACATAAATTCCTCCTCCACAATAGATAACCTGTTTCTCCTGTCATAGTATATTTTTTCTCCAATCAAATCCACTAGACCAAACTTAATATAAACACTGCAAAAATAGGTTTCATTTTTAAAAAATCAAAATAAGTTCATAATCTTTTTGCTGAACAGTTGCATATTAAATCTAAAACAATTAGTTTTCATAACAATGGCTTTTACTAAATATAAATGGAATTATATTTTAAAGATTTCAGAACAATGACTTTGGGTTTGTGTTTGTTTTTGTTTTGGCTATTTTTGCATAACACAAGCACTTATTCTTCCAAATATAGCAAGTCTGCTTACCAGAACTCATCCCCTATATGATTCACTTACACTAGCATTAGCCTGTCTAGGGTCTGCCATCCAAACATGTTAAAACACTGAAAAATATCAGGTAATGACTTATAATTGCTACTGCTGACTGGCTATAGATTTTGTATGATTAATTTTGTTCCTCCTTGCCAACCTCACCTCTTTATTAGGACAATTTTGTTACATATTTTCTTTCAGGCTGCAAATTCTGTGGAATAGAAATTGTACCATTTGATTTATTTTTACAGTATCTAACATAATGTAATTTTAAATACATTTGTATATAATCAGTGCTACATCAGTGTTGACAATAAATAATAAAATCCCTGTGAGATTATTTACCATTACTCAGGTAAAGAAACAGAATTAAGTAAGTAAGCAACTACTTTAGGATCCTCTAAGAATTAAGGCCAGAAACAACCTTCTACACCAAAGATTAAGATTCACTTTCAAGGCATGACAAAGGATGTGTTTCCTTAAAAACACTATTAAAAGGTTGACATAATCTTGCATATGCAACCAAGGGTGGGTTTCATAACATGTCGCTTCAGTTGTCTGAAAAGTCAGACGTGTAATTTTCCTTTATATTGAAGCAAGAGCTATACTCACCTCTCAAAGACAATTCCTCCCAGCTCTCTCTCCCTGCTGGCTCCAGAGAGATCCAGGACATATCTGGACATTTAAGGCTCAGCTCAATTACATGACCTGACAACTGGCTATCCAAGGTATCCATGCTGGGCTGACAGGATCCAAGTACCTTCTGTCCTGCAATATGAGTTTAGTGCTTAAGATCCCTTTCCAGGCACAGCCAATGTATTCTGGAAGATAATCAAGCTCTGCCTGAAGTAGGCACAGAATTTGATCAGAGGAATCCCTCTGTGGAGCCCCACATTCTTAGCAACTAAAGCTCAGAAAACTAACTCATATGTAGACACTTAGACCGCAAATAAATAAAATTAGGTGAAATGAATCTCAAATTAATATTTTTTTAATAGCTATAGTTATATTAAGTGCAAAAGAGTCACTAAGCTGGAATCTGCAGCATTCAGACAAATACAGGAATCAGAGTTGGGCTGGAAGATGATGGCTGCTAAAGTTCAGGAACAAGCTGCAAGAAGAGATTGAGGACTTCACACAAGACTTAAAATGGTACAGGCAGACACTTCTAATAGATGTGCTTCAAATTTATGTGAAGGAAGGTATTCGGTGAGTATAAAAACTTCATGCTAGTACTGGCATTATGCAAACAGGACTGGTTGATATTTTGCATATTTTTCAGATTTTTTGAGAACTGTATCAGATTTCCACCCTTGAAAATGTTTTTACTAATTGTAGAAAGGAACTCTTTGTACCTAAAATTCAGATATGTTCCTTGCTCCAGAGAGCATAAGGCAGAGATCTGGATCAAGATATACTTAAAGAGATTATTTTTAAAGAAGACTGAGAAAGACTGTCAGGCTGAGAGGCCCTTGCATGTGTTCCATCTGTATTGAGCAGCAAAAAATATAATACACAGACATGAGTAAAAAAGTATATATGTAATAAAAAGACATAATGAGGAGCATTAGAAAGAACCATGGTGCCATTCAGAAAGCTAGTCTGATGTAGTCAAATACAGAGGAGAGGAAGACAGCATTTGGATGTGCCTCAAGGAAGAAAGATTTTGCTTTAAGCCAGTTGCCTGTCAGCAAAAATATTTTTTTTCAGTTAAAACTGGCTGTAAAATGTGTAAACACTGTTCAGAAGCAATTGGGGGTCTTTTGGCTTTCTATTTAAGCGTAATTATGGTAAAAATGTTGAGTGTACATTTGCAGGTAATGAGTTTCAACATATTAAAACAAACAAACAAACAAACCCACAAGCAAAAAAAGGAGGTAATTTTCACCCAAAAACATTTGTGGCGATTTTTTTCCAAATAAAACTTGTCTGAAATTGCTAAGGACTAGAAATGGAGACTACCTGTAAATGACCTAGATTTGTGATTTCAACACAAACAATGAGAACTCCTGACTTCTTCCTGTATTATTTTCTCTGACCGTGAATACCTTGAAAAGGAACAATCACTTTCAAGAAAGCCGTGAAGTACAGATCTACTTTTCTTATGTATGTAAATCAGTGTGATGCTTAATAACTTTAGTGGAATTATGACAATCGAGATCAGATGAAGATTTGGCTAAACTGAATGTACAATGTATCTGCTTGGTAATCCAAAGATGTGACTGCCTTTATATGCATGTAAAGTTAAATAGTTCTGTGCTATAAATAATCAGTACAGGCTCTGAAACTGAGTCCAAACCTGATTAATTAAATATTTGAATGGCTCAGCCACTGGAAATGTCTGCTATTGTTCAACAACAGTAAAGTAGTTGCCTATAACTACAAAACCAATGTCACACCTTGGAGTTACAGAGAAAATATACACCTATAGGTGAAATTGTACAGATATTTCGAAGATGCAGAGTAGAAAACTGCACTTAACACAATAACTACTGTGCTTGGCCCCATGTACTGCTGTGACTTCTGCTATACATATGAAAAAAAAGGCAAATGAGAAATGAGATGAAGTATAAGAACAGATGTAGCCAAAAAAAGAGACATTTCACAAGTCTTAATTACAGTTAAAAATATTTCTATCATCCCTGAGTGAAGAATTTCTGCATCACTAAGATACAATTTTAGTCATCTTATACCTACGCTAACAGAACAGCAGTTCCTGGCTATCTAAAGGTAGCAGAAGCCATGTTTTCCTAATCCTGGGGTTGTTTTTTCCCCCATCAAATACAGCTGAAATAATAACAAAGCAGCCTCATTCCACCCCTACAACCCAGCAGCAAATATTAAATCCATCAGGGTGACAATAGGATTAAACTGTGGGAGCTGTTTGCTTGTTAGTCCTCTCCCTTAAATAACTTCCATGTGAGATGGGAAATTAATGTTGCAATAAGTTGGTTCCTGTTGTGGGCCCAACAATAGAGCTGGCAATCCTCTTACTGTGGAGCATTACTTTTGCCTGTATGTCAGCTGGCTAAACAGTTCAGTCACCTTTTGTCTCCATAGGAGTAAAATGTGCTTGTTGATTTGCAAAGTCCCAAATCCTGTATTTAATACAATGCCTTGATGTCACATGAAAAATAAAAAGTATGACTCTCCCTGAATACCATTAAGAAAATTGAAGGGGAGGAGGAAGGAATAAGAGGTGGAGGTGATATATAGAGATATCCAGGTCCAAAACCCAGACAAAGACCCAAGCTGTGTCTTCAGGAGGAAGAAGGCATGAACAAAAGGTAAGGTATTAATTGTAACATCTCAGGAGTAGGTCTTAAGTCATCACAACTCACCTCTTTCACTTCTTTCTTTCTTGTGTTAATGTAAGATCACTTACTTGCTGCTGAGCTACATCAGCTTTGTAGACCAGTGGAGAAAGATGACAGAGGCAAGGCTATATCTTTTCCTAACTGAACAGGTATTTCTATACCTAAACCCCACTGGGGGGTTTTACTTGTTTGGTTTTACTTATTACATATTGGGTTTTACTTGTTCCTAGCTAATGAATACAAGTCTGAATACAAATGTATTTAAGTTCGTGACTAGAGACTATCTATCTAAAGTCTTCATGAGGCAAAGGGCCATACTGACAGAGTAGTCTAAAATCTCCACTGTGACTTGTGAGGCCATGCACTTGTTGGTCTTCACGTGGCTGGTCAAAATATTGGTAGTTGTGGAGTTGATGTGGGCTCCACATGTCTACCAGATCTGGTGCACACATGTGTGGTAACTGAAGTTTGTATTACTATAGCTTCATTTCTGCCAGTGGACCAGAGGAAACTGAAGAGTATGATCTGAAGGTCCTCAATTGCTTTTTGTCTCTTTCTCTCTCCTTTGACTACAGAAGTCCACAGTAACTGCACTCCTAGTTTAGATGCCTTAAATTGGGCAGTGTTTCAGAGCCAGAGTCATTGCCATTTAAAGCTGTTCAAAGTAATGTTGTCAGAATACCTGCCTAGTGATGAAAATGACATCTTTCAAAATGCCTAAAAATGTACTGTTTTCAAGCAAATTTCATATGAGAAGGAAAATAAATGAAACACGATGATGATGACAAAGTGTTCTGTAGCAATACTTTCCACATGGGATACTTCTTTTAAAATTCCAAAATAACTTTAAAAAATCATTGGTTTAGTGCATTAAAAAAGTCGTATATAGTTTTACTCTGAATGAAAAGCTCTGACCTTCACCTCCCTCATTTTTTCTTTTTCCTCCAGGGAATTCCATTTTGCAGCGAAAGGTTTATTTGTTTGTTCTCAAAGTTTGTTTGTGTTTTATGAATAGACAACGAAAAATCACAATTTTAGACTTTCCTATCACACAGGGAAAGTGTTTCTTTCACCCCGCCCCAGGTGTATCACCATCTCACAGTTTTTCTGTAAAAAACAAATCCCATGGAGTAAAAGTAATGCTCAGGACTGTCCCAGCAACAATGAGGAAAGATGGCATTTTCAATTGTGGGGTTTGCCTATGTTCCAATAAACTCCTTGAAACCCCATACCCAGAACTGGGTTCCATGGGGATGCTACTGTTCACAAAGGTTACTAAAATTCCCCTGAATTTACAGTCTAGTTGCCAAAGAGAATATAGCAGGGCAGGAGAGCAAGGCAGGAGCAAGGGTAAAAGAGAAAAAGGTCACATTCATCTGGAAATTGGTGAGCTTTTATTGATGATTGCATGACCAGTAGAGTTACAGATACTGTGTCCTAATCTGAGGCTATTCCTTCAAGTTAGAGCTCATGGGACAGGAGGAAAGCTTGGGCTGTCACTACTCTGTGCTAGAGATAAATACATGAGTTCAATTACCAGGGCTGTCAATCTGCTGCATCTCATCAACACTAAATTTATTTTAAAGATAAAGAAAAAAAAATTGCATGTGATTTATTATACAGAGGGGATGAGGAATGCAAGCAGCATGAATCTCAGCCCAAAGCACAGGAGATAATTTCCAATGTGAATAAACAGAAGGTTTCTGGAGTGGAGGTGCATTCTCAAAGTGACTTTATAAAAGCTTTCTCCTCACTCCAGCCTTCTCCCCCGCTCAGCAGCCTCCTTGAGATCTCATGTATCATTGTTTTGTGCACACCGCTTTCCATGAGATGGGTTTAATAGCATTATAAAAGTCACATTGTGCACAAATTGGGAACTTCAGTGCCTTGGTAACTGCTCTGATGCATACACACTTGCGAAGTTTTCAAAGCAGAAATGTTGAAGGCACTTCAAGGCACAAAAACATCCTTGGGTAAATTACTTCCTATTAGTATGTCACATATATCTTATATATGACTCTGGTTTCATGAAGTGACAGCCGCGCTTGACAATAAAACTTTGCACTCTTTTTTATTTATATTTTTCCTGATTTTATTTTATTTCTTCCAAGTATATAATGTCTGATGCTAAACCACTCATCTTCCTGCTACCAGTGAGACCAGTGTTGTCTACCTTGCTTACCAATAAGCCAGAGCATTTCCACCCCAAACCTCTGCCTGAAATATTAAACAATTCTTATCACTGCTGGTTATCTCAGGCAGCAGAAGGAAGCATGGATAGTTTTAAAAGGTGGATAGGTTTAAAGTCCTGTGACCCATTAAGCATTAAAGGGGAAGAACATGAAAGTAAAGCTGTGCATCTAAAAAAGAGATGTTTCCTTGTCTGGATACATTCCATCTTAGAGCACCGAATCTCACCTTTTTTCCAGTATCTTGAAGATATATAACAAGGGCAAAAAATACCAAGCCTTCTCTTTCACCTACAAAAAGGAAAATATAAGCATAGCTTCTCTTTATATGAATGCCCCAAGTTTTCTGTAACCTTCCCCCTTTCCAGATAGTGACTTCAGGGTGAGTAATTTGGTTCTCAATTTTTTAATGAAGAATCTGATTTCCTTTCTTGTTGTGTTTTATGTTTCTGCATAATAGGACACTGAAATTGGAAATTGAGTTTCAGTTCAGGTTTACAATCTATTTCACTTCCTCATTTCCAGTTACAATTTTGGAATATTTTGTTGTTTGCATTTAAGGCATCATATGGAGATATTTAACATTTCAGCTCTAGTAGGTTAAATGACACTTGATGTACTGTTAGAAAAGTTTAGAAATATATAAAAACTAGGACAAAAAATCAGGTTTTTCCACTTTTCTGCCCCACACCCCATTTATACATCAATTTGAAGCAGAGAAAACACATCTCCTTAACAAGTTCTGATCATTTTGATAGCCCCTATTTAATTTCCTCTAGAGTATATTTCTCAAATTTTATGGCTGAGAGAAAGACAGATTAGATATAGCTAAATTACAGAAAATAGCTAGTGTATCAAACCTGCACATGAATCCTGAACTAAATTTACAATGTCCATTTAACTGAGATACAAACACTGCTTTTGCAACTATGGAAAAGGTTTTCTAAATGTTACACCTGGGCAGAGGAAAGTATGAGAGGGGAAGCTCAGTACTTAGTACCCTAAGTTAGTTTTTCAAAAATTACCTGCAAAATCAAATCTTTCAGACTGTCAGAAAAGCATTCAAATTTGAATCTAGGACAGAACTTCACAGTTATGTTTCACTTATAAATGTACCTTTTCCATAAAAACTTGTAATTTGAACCCCACTCAAAAACTCATTCTAACTCACATAAATCCAAAAAAAAATAATATTTAAACACCTTCAATACCATCACAAATAGAAATTGCAAGGAGATATTTAATTTAGGCACATGATGCTCCATGTTTATACTGGCTAAAGAATAAGTATATTATTTATATGGGGTTTATATTTTGAATAAACAGCTTTAATATTTAAAAATACCACCAAATTAATTACCATTAGTACTCATTCAAATGAAGAGTTCAATTTAGAATTAATGAGTTATAACTGTTTGAACCATTTACTTATTTTAATATCTTCTTTTCTTAGGAAATTGACAGCTATTCAATCCCAGATCTTGACCTGTTGGAGTCTTATTTTTTCAAGATTATATGACATCATGGATCATATATAAACCAAATCTCTGGAGCATAAATCTCCTGCTAGACATACTGGACAATGTCTTCCTTAACTTTAGCTTCAAAGATTTAATCGTGACTCTTTTACCAGAACTTTTGCTCTGATATAGATAGTGACTGCCTAAATAAATCTTCAATAAAGTGTGGAAAGAAGGAAGGAAGGAAGGAAGGAAGGAAGGAAGGAAGGAAGGAAGGAAGGAAGGAAGGAAGGAAAAACTCATAGGCAAGGCTAAATCCAGGGGGACTGCTATGGCCTATAAAGCTAAACCTCATCAGAGACAGCTTTATTCCCACTGAAAGTTGCATTGAAAGCAAATAATTGACTACAGAATAGAAAGAAACTATTCTTATTCTTTGAAGTCAAATCAAATTCCTCATCCTGAAAACTTCCTTTCACAGATTAAGGGCCAAGTTTTCTTCCACATCCTGTGAAGTACAATAAATTACCCTGGTATGAATGAGAAGAAAACCTGTCTACAGCCATTTTATTCTTAAATCAAGGAAACAGTACATTTTTATCTGCTTTGATTTCTCTCCTCACCATTTCAACGTAGCAAATGTCTATGTTACAATTCCTAGTCCCTATTTTTCAGCATATTTATGCCGATATTCCCCCATTTTTGCTCGTTCCAGTAGCACCTCAAGGAGTTAGTTATATCTAGGCCTTTCTTATTCTCTTCTAATAAGAAGATTCTTGTGGTTAATGGAACTAAATCCAGCTGGCAGCTGGTCACTAGTGGTGTTCCTCAGGGCTCGGTGTTGGGACCAGTTCTGTTTAATATCTTTATTGATGACCTAGATGACAGGATCTGCTTGAGGGAAGGAAGGCTCTGCAGAGAGATCTGGACAGGCTGGATCTATGGACAGAGGCCAACAGGATGAGG
>VZRW01001483.1:13940-39422 GCA_013398125.1 Aegotheles bennettii
AGTGTGCCCAAGTGGCCAAGAAGGCCAATGGCATCTTGGCCTGCATCAAGAACAGTGTGGCCAGCAGGAATAAGGAAGTGATTGTCCCACTGTGCTCGGCACTGGTGAGGCAGCACCTTGAGTGCTGGGCTCAGTTCTGGGCCCCTCACTTCAGAAAAGACATTGAGATGCTGGAGTGTGTCCAGAGAAGGGCAACAAAGCTGGTGAAGGGACTGGAAAATATGTCTTATGAGGAACAACTGAGGGAGCCGGGGTTGTTCAGTCTGGAAAAGAGGAGGCTCAGGGGGGACCTCATAGCTCTCTAGAACTCCCTGAAAGGAGGTTGTAGTGAGGCAGGTGTCAGTCTCTTCTGCTGTGCCCACAGTGAAAGGACAAGAGGAAATGGCTTTAAATTGCAGCAGGGGAGATTCAGATTGGACATTAGGAAAATTGTTTTCACTGTAAGGGTGATTGGGTATTGGAATAGGTTGCCCAGGGAGGTGGTGGAATCACGGTCCCTGGAGGTGTTCAAGAGGCATCTGGATGTGACGCTGGGTGTTGTGGTTTAGTGGTGATGTAGGTAGGCGGTTGGACTGGATGATCTTGAAAGTCTTTTCCAACCTCAATGATTCTATGATTCTACGGTTCAAGACTCTGAGCTTGACCTGGTGTGTGTAAGAAAGTAAAGAAGACAGGACATAACAGATTTCCTTCCAGCAGCAAAGGTGGGGTGGTGGTCACAATCCTTCTCCATGAAGTAAGGCAGCAACTATGAAAAAGGCGTTGGTTATATATTCTTGAAACAAGGCAGGAATTTTAATCTGGTACAATTTCCTGAACTAACTTCAACAGAGTATCCCATGTTATGGGGTGCTGCTCTCTGTGCAAGCATGTCAAAATCTGGGCCAACACATCACAAGGAAGGGGAGACAGCTATACAGCTGTTTCGAGTAAAGCCAGAACAACACTACCAAACTCCGGTCTTTGGGAAATTCATTTCTTTTCCTACAGTTTGTATGGCCTTTGATGATACAATCTCACCTTTGCAAAAGACATTTTGTGACAGATGCTTCAGATCACTGTCCTTTAAATCCACACATTGCTACCAGCTGGAAGTCTGCAGTGACCTCTTCCATGGCAGAACAGAATAAATCAGAATCATTGCAAGAACAAAAGAGATCCCCCCCTCCTGGAGGCTGTGAGTATTTTAACTTCTTTAAGTGAGATTCTTATTTCCTTACATGGTCCTGCAAAAGTTAGACTTCTGAGTCTAAGCTAACCATTTAGGATCCCTTAAGAGTCAACCGAAAGAAACATATACCTCCAAAAGGGCAGTTCACCTCGTCCTAAAATAGGCTTTGGGAATGAGTCAGCAGTACTGCCCTCTGCATTACCCATATCTGTCCTTTGACTAGAAAGGATGGTGAGGACACCTCATACCTGTGAATTTTAGACACTGAATTTATGTATGAGGACTCCTACTTTCTTTATGGTATTCCAGTTTTCATTCCTGCAGAATTATGCATGAAAGAGAGGGAACAATGAAGGCCAAGTTTTCAAGTCTTACCTCTTATAAGTACTTGGCTAGGTAACATAATGATAATACGAGTTGAGGACTGATTGGAATGCAAAAAAAGACTTATGTTGGTCACCTTAGTTATTATGGAAAAAATGTACCATAAACATAAAGCAATAATATCAATCTCACTTTTATGTTCACACACACACACAAAGAAAAGGAAACAAGGTAAATTTGGTCTCAATTTACGTAGAAGGATAATAAGACTTTCAATTATTGGTGCATTATTTGTTAGTATGTGAATGAAAGATTAGGTGACAATATGCAAAATATATTTTTTGCATATTATAATATTTAGTAATGTCATTTGATTTTTTATATGTTTCATTAAATTGTTTTGTGGCTTTATTATCTACCCAGATGCACAGCTCAGAAATACAATTATTCAGATTTAGAAGCAATAAAATTTGGCATGCATTTACTTGTATTCAGAATTCCTGCATGTTAAAGAGAAATTACTGCATTCTCCCCACATAGTTCTGTTCTCATGCCTTTGCTGAACCATTCATTAGAAGGAGCACATTATAGAAAATACACCATTTATGTTAAGGAACCGTCTGATAACAGATGTATTTGTACAAAGCAAATATTTCAATATATCATAGCCTTTTGATCATGACTATAATAGAAGCAAACCTATACACATTTTCTGTAATGCATATCTCTGTTATATGGTTATTGAGGGGGGGGAATGAGTGCTATAGATTATATGTTGTAAGAAAAGGTACCTGCAGACAGAGGTTGACAATCCTTTGAAAACATTATTGAATACAATACAAATTGTTCTATTTTATAATAAATGTTTTGAGACTACATTTAAAGGTATGTCTCCTAGCTGAAGCACGGGGAGTTTTCTTATGGGCAAGTTGTTCCTGCTTTAGTTTGCCTTTGTTATGTTTCATAAATCAAGCACTCAAATATACTATTCAATGTCCTGAAGTCGTTCCCTGTCCCCTGTAGTTGCAACTGAGTCTGTTGCTGATGGATAGCAGAGCATAGACTAAGTCAGTGGTCGTGTCCTAACAGAAGAGGTTTCAGCAATGGTGTCTGCTGTGGTCTGTGAGGCCGCCTACAGGACCTTCGATACCTGTTTGGACCTCAAACAATGTACAAGTAAATACACTAAGGGGAGGGCCATATTGCTGAACATGCATCCCCTTCCTTTCACTCTACCTTCCAGCGAAAACTGCAACACCACTGTTGAGTAAGCGCCTTCCTTCACCAATGCATTTCTCCTCACAACATCCCCACAACCTGGCAGAAGAGTGTTAATGTTCTCCCACTTGCTGCCCAGGAGTTAAGTCTGGAGATGCCTTTCCACTGCCACAGTCCACAGCCACTATCTCCGTACTGGGTCATGTCACACTGCCTAATCTCTGCTCACTCTCAGTGGTCAGCTCTGCTCTGAGAGTAAAAAACAACATTTTGTATTTTAGGGAGTCTCCAAAGGCACTCTCATGACCTATATTGGGGATCCTCTGGTCTTTTGGTCCTTCTCTTATGCTAGCAGGACTGTAACATGACTAGTGCTATTGTATATGGGTGCCTTGAAATTACACATCTCTCATGGACTCAGACGTCTCCAATCTCTACCTACTCATTGAATACATAGGCAAACTGTATCTTGTAAGTGTACACAAAAATAGAGACAAGGACAACCTGTGTAAGTGTAATTTAAGCTTTGAGTTATCAAAACACAACAGGGTCATCCGCAAGAGGCTAGTCCTAGTGATGTGAGAAGTCTACAAAACATCAGCAACTGGGGATACAGGAACTGTTCATTTTTTCTACAACTTTCTCCTAAAATAAGAGGGGCCTACAAACAAAAGAATTGGTCTGGATAGCTGTACTTTGCAAAAGTCACAGAGCTGCTCCTTCCTTTTCTTTTTCTGCTGAAATTATTAAAATGCAGAATAGGAATTTATTTTTTTTTAATGAATAACTTCTGCTTCGAGGTTTCTGATTAGGATATAAGAGCTTTAATACATGAATGAAATCAGTTTAATCTTTTTTGCCTAAATTTACACACATAATACAGATCACTTTACTTCCTATTTCTGCAGAGGTATAGAAATTTTATGCTTTTTTCCTAATGGATAGAATTTCAGGCAATTATGTTGTTTATATTTCACAGGCCAAACTCTTTTTTTATATGGTAATTTCAAATAACTCTATTGACTTCAACACAGTTACACTGTTTTTACATTACTATAAATGGCAATACACGTTGGTCCTTAAATGACTACGGGGATTTTGGATTACCCAATGGATTTGGAAAACCACACTCAATAATTCTGCTAAAAATGTCTTTATTCCTGAGGCCATTTAATATTTATGCACTTGTTTCAAGCTTGTTTCTAAAGACTACAATGATTTATTATGAACCAACACTTGCACAATAAACTATAATAAAACAGCTATTTAGGTTTCACAGAATCACAGAATTCTAGGGGTTGGAAGGGATCTCGAAGGATCATCTAGTCCAACCCCCCTGCCAGAGCAGGGTCACCTAGAGTACATCACACAGGAACACATCCAGGCAGGTTTTGAATATCTCCAGTGAAGGTGATTCCACAACCTCTCTGGGCATCCTGTTCCAGTGCAGGTTTGCTGATGTTTACCACAGAATCAGTCCAAGGCAACTGAGAATCTTCCTCGGTTAAAATCAAGTATGCAAAATATAATGGAGAAATCTGACTTGGCATAAGACACAAGATTGCAGGACTGACAACAAGCTGCCCTGGTTTGACAGATGCCAGTGGATACTCTTTGCCTATCATATTCTCCCTCCTTAGAACTTCCCTTTTCCTCATCTCCCTCCAAATACATTATCTTTTGAAACTGGATCTAAGTTTTACCAACAGTGAAGAGGAAGCAATCTCTCTCTCTTTCTTGGCACACAGCTGAGTTATTTTATTCAAGGGAGAACGTTCTGGGTGTTTCTAAAATGTAAGAGAAACAGATGTCTGTCATTTTCATAAGCTTTTTCATTTCTATATTATAGTATTTTCATTATTAATTGAAAAAAAAAATCTGAATAGCTCTCAACTTCTTCACCATGAATCACCTCTTTCAGTGTCTCTGCAGCTTTCCTTGGAAAAGTTTATTGTCTTAAAGGAGAAGAAACCTTGCTCTTCACATGTTCATTGGCCCTCCACTTACATCATGAACATTCTTGCATTTACAGTGGATAACTAAGTGAAGGTTGAATGAGACCCTTAACTCAGGGACTTTCCTTTCCTTTCCTTTCCTTTCCTTTCCTTTCCTTTCCTTTCCTTTCCTTTCCTTTCCTTTCCTTTCCTTTCCTTTCCTTTCCTTTCCTTTCCTTTCCTTTCCTTTCCTTTCCTTTCCTTTCCTTTCCTTTCCTTTCCTTTCCTTTCCTTTCCTTTCCTTTCCTTTCCTTTCCTTTCCTTTCCTTTCCTTTCCTTTCCTTTCCTTTCCTTTCCTTTCCTTTCCTTTCCTTTCCTTTCCTTTCCCTCTTTTTCCTTTCCCTCTTCCTTTTCTCCCCTCCCCTTCCCCTTCCCCTTCCCTTCCCAAGGAATACCATACAACTCTGCACATTCAGGTTATGTTTTCCAGACATCATTCCCACACTTTACTTTTTAGACTGGTTCCGACACCTGACCAACTCATTACAAACAAGCCACATTGTAGATAGCAGGGACATCTGCACAGCTGACACATAGCTCTGTGATAGAACACTAGAATAGCATAACCAAAGGCTTTGGGCAGCCTCAAAAGATCATGAACACAAAAACAAATTTATGATTTGATTCAGCATGGTGTTTAAGTCCACCACAGAACTCATGACTAGTCATCTTATTGCAAAAGAAAGGCAAAATGTACACATGAACAATATAGAAAAGTAGCCACCAGCCTAACTATCCAAACCAGTGACAGGCAGAGAAGTCCCCTGGGTATATGGTGCAAAATTCATTAAAGAAATGTAGATGCAACATATTAATTTAAAGGCCCCAGTGGCAGTTACTAAGGGAGGACACAATAATGATCTTTTACAGCAGCATGGTGAAAACCAAAGGTAAGAAACACAGAGTCCATCACACTGAGGATGATGATGAATAAGGCATTTATTCTCCATCCTGACCATAAATCACATGTAATCATCTCATGGTCTCCCACTACCCTGCTGAAAATACATTTGTTTGTTTACTTGTTTTGATATAATTTGCAAACTAAAACCAAACTTTTCAGACAGCTGAAAACTTCAGTCTTTCTCTAAGGAACATCTCCTGGAAGTGCAAAGGAGCACAGTGCAGAAGTTTTATCTGAGCTTATATTTTGATTTAACATTAACAAATGCCTGGCAAAATTCAAATAATACTTGTTAAAACAACAATTCAGAAAGAGAACCCACATATCTGAGGAGGTACAACAGGATATCACACTCCTGAGAAGACACCATCAGGATGACCAACGTGGCTGAGTGGCCTGGTGACAAGTGCGTAGTGTAAGACTAACCAGTCTAGACTGCTTTCCATTTGTCCCTGTTCATGGTTGCACCCAGACATTGCAACTAACTCTGGGGCTCTACTAAGGCCAGATAAGAATCGAAAAATCTAAGAAAAAGCTCAAAGAGCTCTAAAGAAAAATATGCTAGACAAATATAAATTGACATTTGAAAAGTTGTCAAGACTTTCTATGCATGCCAGAATTATAAGCTCAGTCCAAATCAAAAAAATCCAATGTAAGTGACTCAGGAAACAAACAAACAAACAAACAAAAATAAAACAAAATAAAACATAAAAGGTTTTCTGGAGCAAAGCCGACATAGGTCTGATTATGCTGACAGGAAAAAAAATGTACTTGTTCTACAATATTATTCTCACTTCCCTGAGAGCTTACTAGGAGGCACTATGGCTAAACAGGTAATCAGGCATGCCAAATCTATTTTTTTGCTAAATATAGTACACCTGCCATCATAAAGTCTGACAGTGGGCTACAGTTTAGTAATTTACTGATGGGAGTTAGTTGTCTCAAACAGTAAAGATGCACCAAGCGTCGATCCTGTGGTTTAATGAAGCTGCCACCTTGGGAAGACTGAGCAGGAGAAATTTGCAGAAAAAGGGGACAGGGGCTGGGGCAAATAAAAGGGACGTGTTGCCAGAGGAGGCATCAAATGAGCACCGAACAGCAAAGCAAGGTGAATCCAAACAGGTAGCTCCCCCAGGGCAGCTGGATCAGGTACCTCACAGAAGCAATGCCATATATTAAGGGAGTCAGTTCTGAACATGATGAAGACCAGCAAAAACAGCTCTGGTGAGCAAACAAACTTGCTAATTTCTGATGAAACTCCTGAAAACACTGATATCTCAGGAGAAACTTCACAAATTAAGCAACTAGAGAGTTTGCTTATTATTAATTCCTTATTTAAACTTGTTAATAAACTGAATTCAATGGTTAAAGATATCTGTGACTGCATGTCTTGTGCTTACATTTGATATTCTTATTTTTTTGCTAGGACAGGAAAGTAGAACAAATGCTGGAAACTGTGCCTTTCAATGGCATTTGTGGGGATAGATTTATACCACCTTAGTTGCTTAAAATTAAGGCTAAAATCTAAGCAAGTTGAACAAGATACATTTCTGGTCAGTAGAGAGAAACAGCCTCCTTCACAGGCTGCTTTGTCACACCTCAAATCAGGAACCCAAGCCTGGGCAAAGTTTTTTCTCCCTCTCGAGGTCTCTATCTCTTCATGGGCTATACAGGGAACACAGGTGGGAAGTCAGGCTTAGATGCCTAACTGCTTAACGTTTAAAGTCAGGGGCATTGAATCCTGTCCTCAGCTTCAAGGATGATGCTTGACTAACATTACCCATAGTTGAGAGCTGTTTACAGTGACCTTAGTCAGAACCTTCAGTAAGAAAGCTTTTTATCACTTTACCAAGGACTCCTATATGCTACAGGAATCCGCTCCATCACACTTCTGCAACACTGGATCGATTTCCCTGAGGGTCTTTACTACAGTTAGTTTCAAGGTCCCAAGTTAATTTTCTTGCTACTTTTATTTCCGCATCCCTTAGAGTCCTTCTTTTCCAGCAAACCAAAACCTAGAGAACAAAACCAGGGACAGGACATCTGCATTTCCCTTGGGTTTCATCTGTTCCCTCATGCATGTGGCTATTGGCTACAACTATGTGCATATAAGATCAGATTGTTTTACATAGTGTCTGCCTCAGCATTAACTTTCAGATCTGTGGTTTTTGTGTCCTCCGAAATGCTAACATCAGGGCACCCTAGAAAAGCAAGTGGATGACTGCAGGGACTGGCGATAACAGCTTCGATATCTGTGTCCCAGTTTGAATCTAGTCCATGGTAGATAGCAAACAAGCATTGCTACCATCTGATGGTTGCTTGGGGAAGTGAGTTCAGATGCTGCAAATGTTCATCTCAGAAAACCACCACTCCCATTTCATCAAGAATCACCGTGCTGGCAGCTTTCTGGCTTGTAACAGAAAAGCTTCACAGACTAAGGTTTTATTTCTAGCTCCTCTCACATAATTCTTAGGAAAACAGGCAGTATATATGAGTAGAACTGAAAACTGGAGCCTTTTATATAATTAAATACTTGTGTGAAGGACAGAGGTGTATTTTTAATTTAGTCAGGTATTTTTCTCTCTGTGTAATTCAAAAAGCATTATATTAAAAAATTATTTTAATAACAAAGTTAAAAGCTCATTATTTTTGTAAAACATCTTAATTAGGAAAAACAATGACAGAAAAAACCCCTTTATTTCTTTTAAATTTTGTTTAAAATTTGCCTTCCTTCTCAGCACAAGGGAAGAAACAAGATTAACTTTAAAACTCTTCAGTGGTTTTTTTTTGCATGTACTACATGGTGAGAAACTGAGGCACTGAGATATCAAAGTTTAAAGTCACAGGTACTGTATGGAGATGGTCAGTACCTGAGCATTCAGTGTGGCTCACTTTATACTGTTTTGTGTGTTCAAAATCCAACTATAGAGAATTCATCTGTCACTGAAGACTCAGCATTTTTGTCAATGGAAATGATTGTCTCTCTTGCATATATTCTTTGCCTGAAATGGTTTCTGCCCACAGCATAGCATCCATCCTCAGACTCTTCTTGTCTTCCTGTTCCACACCCCATTTTTTAAGATTAGGTCCATCTTCCTATTTCCTTCAACAGTCTGGTCCATTTTGTTTCTCCTTTTCCATCCCGTCAGTACCTAGTTGCAGAGTTCTTTTTCCTTTTTCATTCCTTCTCCTCCTCTCTTCCTCTTTCCTCAAAAATTCCTTGTCCTGAACTGCTTCAATGATTCTCAAATCAAATCTTCCCTTTCCCACATCTGCACCAAGCAATATCCTCATCTTCTCCAGCAAGTCCCTGCTGAGGAGAGGAGAAAGCACAGGAGAGACATTGCATTCAGGTACTGGAGTGGTGAAAGTGTCACAACCCACAATGCTAAACTTCAACTGGAGCTGAAATTGAATTTAGCAATTGAAATTTAAGATATCTTTAAGAGCTCCATGAGTTTGTGAATTTTAGAGTCCTGTACATCAATCAAGTCCTGACCACAGCAAAGGACACACCTCTAACCCAAAGGCCATCATCTGAGATCTTGAAGCTTTACTGTATCTTAGCAGAGCTTTAGAACTTAAATAACAAAATAATACCAGAAATTTGTAGATAGGACAAGCAATGTATCTTCTCTAGTCTTGTTCTCCAGAAAAGCTTGTGGTTTAGGGTTTTTTGGGTTTGTGTTGGTTTTGGTTTTTTGTTTTTTTTTTTTTCTGCAAAGACAAGCAAGCACCCAAGATGTCAAAGCTGTAAGAAAATGGATTGAAGGAGTGACATGAACCATAGGAAGAAACAGGGCGACCAGACCTGCTTGTCTGAGAAGAAATGACCTACTTTATAGAGGTGACAAGATCTCATAGCATCTAATGAATCCATTATCTGGAACTATTATCGGCTTTACAATATGCCAAACTCTTCATTTAAGGAACATTTGAAGTCACAAATTGCCATCGTTTGCATAGTTTAAAAATCACAGTTTAAAAATCCTACCTATTGAAAGCACTGACATGTCCACATTGCCCACAAAAGAGACAAATGTATGAGTCATGTTAGTTATCAAGAATAGGCATTTAAAGTGGTGTTAAAACAAAACCTCATTTTTTAAAATTTATTCCTCATCCTGTTTTTGATACCTAAGTGTACTCTTTACAAAGTAAGAAATGCATACATATGATGCATAAATTCATTGTAAAATTAATACGTATATGAAATTTCATTTAAGGTAAATTTTAATGTATTTTTATACATAGAATGATTTGTTCCTGAAGCAAATGAATTTGCTTGTGTGTTAAGCAGTAGAAGGGACAGTCATTGTAATGTATTCCTTTACTTTTGTGTATCTGGACTTTTCTGTATAATCTGAAAGGTGTCACTACTACACCGTTTGTTAAGGATTGATTGTTCTTGCCATAATGATACTTATGCATTTTATAATTTTTTAGTACCATTATGTAGTTTCTAATTTTTTTCTCCTTATGAGGTCAAGAGGGGTTTTCTCCTATGTTCAAGAGATAGGAAATTTCGACAAGAGAGAACTTAATGACTTACCCACTGCCGTACAGGTAGCACAGAATGTAGCTGAACAGAGTTTTGTGTAATTGGTCTATGGCAACATGAACAATATTATTCTCTATTCCAAAAGTCCTAGACATAAAATCTTTACCCACTGGCCAGGCTCAATGATTTTCAACAATGCAGCAATATTCTCACTTACGGGGTGCCATAGCTTAGAGTCTTAGACCACAGTTCTTTTATGGAAAAGCTACAGTCACTGTACTGAAACCTAGAGTTATTACACAGAGACTGAAGATGCTTTAGATGCTCCTAAAGTCCTCGCATCTGCTAGTATTGAAGTTACAGACAGGTGACATCACTACAGACATCATATGATGAAGTGTCTTCTCTAAACTATGGTGAGATTGCAGGCAGTGACATACAGAGTTATAGGCAATCAAAGCCAAATTCCAAGTCTTTCCTATTTTTATTGATACATGAAACAGGAATTAGTAAAAATATGATCCTAATGAGAAAAGACCAGAATGGAATATTAAAAACGGGGCCATGGATGTAAATATGTTGCTACATGGTTAAGCTATACCTATCCTGTTTATCTTCAAAAGAAAGTTTGAAGGAACTAGTGTAGTTTGTCTAGAAAAATAGAAGACAGTGAGAGGCAAGGTAATGGTCCTTCAGCTCAAGAGCTGCCAAGTCAAATGTGATGAATTATTCTTCATAGTCACTGTGGACAGGAAAAAAAAGGTATGGACTTAAATTACAGTAAAGAATATTTAAATTAAACACCAGGAAAATGTTCTCATGATAGAGAACAGTTAAGCAGCTGAGTAAATTATTTGGAATGCCTGTAACCTCTCCACTGCTGGAGGTTCTTAAAACACAGTGAGCAACTGCCAGGCCTGAAATAGGCAGAAAATCTGCCTTGGAAGAACAGAGGAAAAGTTTATTTAATGATTCTACATTCACTACAGTCTAACCCTGAGTTAACTCCCATGTGTTACTAACCAAAGTCAACTTTTTGTTTCTTCTTAAAGAGAAACTCTCCATAACATACAAAACCAGGTGATAAGTATATTCCAGAAACCAGAAAGGATGACTGCACTTCATGAAACAATTTCTTCACTGTTCTGCCTCCAAGCTATTGTTCTCCAAAGTAAGGACCATCAAAAAGCCAGTTCCAAGTGAAAAAATGATCTAGTAAACCGGAGACCTAATTTGGAAAATATTCATAAGATTTCAAGGCTAGGATATTTGAGGCAAAAATAGAACAATTCTCTTCAATGATTTATAAGATTGCTTTAGAGAGACAGGGTAGAACATACACAGTGGGTGAAAACATAAGTAATTGTTGACACATTGCATTTTAAAGAGTAGCAGCACCATTTGCCCTCCTAAATTTTGTATCAGTACTTCCATGAGCACTTCTGATCAGCACAGATGTGACTTTGGTGGACATGGGAAAGGCATGACCTCAGTTCTTCCCTTGACCTAGAAATGTCAGGGTTAATCTGATCTTACACTTAATATCTAGGTTGCCTGCTCTCCTTCCTGGGAGTATAGCTTTGAAGACAAACACTAAGCAACCGTGATCTAACCACTAAGCTTTCAATTCAAAACTCTCAGCTGCTGTCTTATCTTCTATTTGCCCAACTCATGAGTTTTTTATGAATGTAAGTCTTACTTTGATTTTTGCCTACTGCATCAAGCCCCTCAAATTAAGGGTTACTATTACATGAGACTAAAATAGTCCCAGAGGAGATAGGTCTCCAGTAGCAGAGCGCAATCAAAATGACAACCCTCTTCCACATGCCCAGTGGAAGAAATAGAGTTGCCTGGGCACATTACTGTAAAGTGATTATGAACTACCAGGTAATAAAATTAGATGATGCCTCATGTTACTTAAAACAGTTTAAAAAGTTTGAGGATTTTTAATCTTAAACTAATGACCTTCCACCTAGGTTACTCCTTTGTAATTTGAACAATAGTTTGGTATTAACTCAAGTGAGAACAGAAGTGTCACTGGAAGTCAATAGCCTTGTGTTTTGAAAGCAATTGGAACCATCTGAATATTCAAGCAACTGGTAATTGAATTTCCTCATTGTAGATGCATAGAAGAGACCTCTGAGATTCCTGAAACTTTGCTAAAGGGTTTTCAGCTTTTTGGGAGGACTTTAGGCCAGCCATAAGTATGTGGGAACATTTCTTCCACAGCTCTCAACAACATTATAAGAAGCGATACTATCCGTGCTTCAAGTTTAGGATCAAAACATGTCTTCTGCCAAATGTTGTTTTCACTGGTTTGAAAATCAAGACTGGAACAAAATTATTTCTGCTGGTTCTGTCCAACAGCATTCAGGAGGTTGTTGTCCTTTCACCCTTCCTTATCTTTCCCTGAATATTTTTACTTGCCTTACATGAGCCCTACGGTAATATCCAGCACTTCAGCTAGTTCAATAACTTTGGAAACCCTGTCTCATGCTCCCCAACAGGTCTCTTTGGTCAGCAGTTCTCCACCATTGATTTCGATCTCATGTCACCTTCTAAAACCTTGTAACCCATAAAATATTATTTATTCCCTTCATTGTTGTGGTAGGGTTCAACTAAGAGAAAAACTTTACTGAGCTGTATGAGCAGTGTAAAAGAGTTTCTGTTGCTGAAAAAGTTTATAGTCTACAAGAGACAAAGAGTGGAGGAAAATGCAGTATTTTTGTCATATTTTACTGTGGTTGTGTGGGAACATCAAACTATTGCCTTCTGTTCACATGAGAAATCTCTGGTATATTTAAAATACTCTGAGTCCCTGTCTAGACTCTAAAATCACCTTCCATTTCATCAAGGTTTTGTATTATGCAAATTACATATATTTAGACGACACTCATATTTCAGAAGTTGCAATTCATTCTCAGTCTTTAACTTTAAACAGATTTATTTGTTGAGTCTTTTTTTTCCACTTCCCAAAATGGTTTGCTTTGATTTCATGCTATCAAAAAAAAAAAAAAAAAACAAAGCAAAAAAATATCAAGATCAGCTTTGCATAAAAATTGGTATGTGCTCTTAATTTGGCTGTATTCTTCGTGCTTTGGCCACTAGAGGGTAGCACAAACAGCCTCCTGGAGGGAAGGTCCAAGTACCCCCAGGAAGCTAATGGGGCACAAATGAGGAATGTCAGGATGGTGAAACAGCAGTGTGGGGCTGTGAACAAAGATCGAAGTTCACTCCTTGTTTCTGCTCAACTCAACAATGAAGCCACCTCAGAAGTGACTGGATCAAGACATGGATGATCATGTTCATTAACAAAGCATAAGTGTGGTTTGAGGGATCTAAAGAAGAGCACATATACATTTATATTAATTATTTGCAGCAGAGGTTGGTTTCGTTTAAATGAGCAACTATATATGTTTTAACCTTTGAGTATCATATATGCAGGCCTGTATGAGAGTGCACAGAATACCAATTGTAATGTTTACAGGAACAGACTCCAGATAAATTCAAATGTAGTGGAAGGAATCAGTAATATATTAGAGAAAAAAAAAAAACAAAAGCCACACATGAAAGAAGTAGGCCTAACAACTGTGTGCTTCTGCAAATTCACATGTACAATAGCCTGTATGCTCTGAATTTTTTAGAAATCTTACTCCCACTGATGACCCTTTGACTTATAGGTCACACAACTGCCACTTAACTTTGCCTTGAGAAATTCACTATACTTCAATCCAAGAATTTCACTGGATGAAAGGTTTACTAGCCTACCTAACCCCGGCCTGCAGCACAAGCCAAGACCAAAAAGAAAGACAGGAGATAGATGCTCTGTAGATACAGTAAATTTCATGTGGAGATGTTAAGAAATAGGTCAGACCTAATGTAAGATTTTCCTACCTTCTAATGAAAATGAAAGGCAATGAACTGTAATATCCAAGCTAGGATTTTAGCAACTTTGGCTGTCCAGAGCAGAAAAGAGGGTGGAGAACCCAAGTCAAAGATTTTTAAAATGCAGCAGTGCTATTGTGCACACTGACCTCTAAGTAACATGTAAACTGTATCTGCTGTACAGAAGTACAGAGCACAGCAACAAAATACTGAAGGAGTGATCCAGTACAGAACAGGATGCAACAGCTGAGGAAGGCCTATTATAAAGCAATTTTTATAAAGTGTCTACAGTAGGCCAAGGAACTGGAAAAAAAATAAGAACGACAGACGGGAAAATTATATAACAGGTTGTAGATCATCAGTGATTTTTTTTTTTCTTTCTCATCAGCAATGAATTTGGTAGTAAAATCAGCAGAGAAGCAGTGTACAGGTCCACTGATGGCAGGAATAAAGCAGACTCAGGGGAAAGTCTAAATGGACCATAATTGCAGGTTATTATATACTGTGCTACAGTACAGTGGAAAGCTGGTCAGCTATTAGCAAGGTTGGAAGCAATAATCAAGAGGACAGAGAAGAAAGTTTATATTCTTTCAGATACAGCAAGACAGAAGCAAGGCTCTGGAACTGAGAGAGGGGAAAGAAGCCAGTGATATGGAGAGGTGATGACATTATACATTAGGGTTATATCTCCACTGCTGAGGAAAGAATTTGTTGGAGTTTCTAAATATATTTATTTTTAAACCACTGTGGCCTGCACAGCTCTAACTGAGCTTGAGTACCTAGGCTGGATGCAGAGTTGTTCTAGTCTGATGGAGACAGCACCTCAGGAGAGGAATTCAGCCCACCTTAGATCTGAATCACTGACTGGGGCTTTCTGTTTCTCTCCATTGACTTTACAAGGAGCTTACAGCAACTAACCTACTAATTTCAGTTTCTCAAGACATGCAACCATCTGAGATGATGGGGTATTCAGAGGGTAGAGCAATAAGAGCTATAGATACACCTACAAGGAGAATTAAGTTGATGAATTATATGTTCAGGAAACATCGGTAAGGAACACCTCCATGGTATTTCCAGGAATGATCCAGATTTTTCTACATGGTATCTTTGCTGCCTTTTAATGGAGCTGCAAGATCATCCATGCTTTCACCAGCACAGTAAAACTTGCTCAAGGATAAAGCTGTGCCCATGCAGACACAGAGCAGCCACCAGTACGAGAACAGAGTTACAGAAAACACTTCCTTCAAGGTTAGTTGGGAAATGTCACTGTTCTAACACTCTATTAAAAATACACATGTAATGTAACATAGTCCCATGCATTTCATCTTTTACCTGTACTTATTCCTGGCTAAACGTACAGCTAACAAAAAGTTTAGGTGAAACTGAAAGCTCTAAGAAGAGGGCAAATAGAAAAAGAAAGGTACCTTTGAGGCTCAGCACACTTTCCAAGGTAGGCACAGTATTCTCTCAGCAGAAGTCTTCAACTGGGTGTTTCTACCTCTAATAGAATTTTCCTTTTTAACTTCTAAATGGTTTTCACTTATGTTGTCCTGGAGGCCTACCTTAAACACTTTGAGCAAAATTCAGTTGTTTCAACATAGACATCCACTGTCATCAAAAGTCCTGTGGGTCATGCCACTCTGTCCAGGAAGTCCTGTGTCATATCTATATGATCCAAGAACATGTCGTAACTTCTGTAGAGCTGTTGAGAGATCACTGGATACCTGTGTTCAGACAACTGCATCCCATCCTTAGGTACGTAGTTGCTACCGGTCCAAAGGAAAATGATAAAGAGTTCCTGAAGGTGACTCATAGCCAGCAGGCTGAATCACCTTCTTGCAGTTGTCCATCCTCCTGCCTCAACTTTATATATCCTTGAATAACTAAACTTGGTTTCCTCAGACAGGTGTCAAAGTGGGATGAGTCTGGACTTCAATGCCTCCCAGTCCTCAATGTATTTATCCTACCAATGTTCCTGTGAAGGAAAGAGATGCTATAATTCTTCCCTGACATATGGGCAACAGAAACAGTCAGAGAGTTTGTGTTTGAGGAGTAAATTTACTCTCCAACTCCTAGATAGCAGCTGTTGAATTGTCCCCTCTTACATTGTTAGAATTTGTTGCCTCCACAACAGCCAAACCTTTAAAAACAAAATTACTATTATTTGAATCCGTTGCATTCATTTAGTTTAACCCTGCTGCTTATTTGTAACTTTTTTTAAATGTATCTTTGTCAAGTCTCATATTTTTCCTTAGTATGTCTTGATTCAGTTATGACATTAGGGTAAAAAAAAAAAAAGAGACAAGAGCCCAACTTTTTTGCTGGTTATTTCAACTCCCCCTACACAGCAGATGACTGAGAAATCCTAAAGATGAGTTAAGAGGGTGAAAGAAGAAGTACAAAGAGATTGCCTTAAACTAATGGGGGGTGCTGAAAAAATATCTGGAATAAAACAAAAATAAATATATTCATATTTTTAGTTAAGTAGTCTTTAAAGGTTTTTCAGTAAAAGCATCAGTGCATTTTTATGTCAAAGATAAAAAAAATGTTAGAGAATGTATTTTTCTTTCAGTGAATCTGAGCCAAAAACTGGAGAAATAATTAAATTATTAAAATGTAATACGGGAGAAATTTACACTACCAGGTATCACAACTCAGTTTTAATTATGGTATTGCCAGTAATGCAACCTTAGAATAATGCTCAGTTGGAGACCTGCAAGGGAAACCCAAGTGACTCAGGAAATGGGAATGAGTCAGTAAAAGACTTTCCTTTTCCACTTCATGCCAATTACCAAGCAGCGCTCTGCTGAGGTCATGAAGGATATTGTGATCTTGCAGATGCCTTCCTTAAAATAAGATACCAAATCCAGTGCTTCCTGCTGATAGTTATTGAAAATCCAACAGCCTGTCTTACCCAAACAGAATAATCACATTGACATTCCATGTGTTGATGCTGAATTATCAGTGAAGGAAAGATTTCTCCTTTGCTTCCAGATCGAAGACCTTGCCTGGTCGCTAGATGTTAAACAGACACTGTTCTCAACAATTTCTGGCCTCTTAGGATGACAATTTTACATGTCATCTGAGAAAGACATGTCTAATATCGTACTGCCATCTAACACACTTCTGGACTATTGATTGAACACAGAAAATTTGAATATTTTGAGATGTTCCTTTTAGATAATCTGAAGTGGTTTACTACAAAATGTTAGTCCAGGTTCAGATGTACATAACAGTGGATTAGGGTGGATGAGAAACATATTATTCATAGGAAATAGGAATACAGTGTGTAGTTTGCCAGAATGCACTCTGCCAAGAGCATGTTTTTCATCGGTGAGTACCTGGAAGACTCTGGGAGAGGCTAGGAAGTGGGCAAGTATAGAAATACACTGCTGCCAGTTGTGGGAGGAGTGGAATTCCGTTGGCTGTGTAGTGTGGCTGTCTTGGAGATCTTGCTCCCAGGTTGCTGCTTGTTGTATGCTTTGAGTGGACTCATTTAGCCTACCTGGCCTATGAGGAGAATCACTGTCCAGAGCTATTTTGCATGGATATTTTGAAAGTCTTCTTTCAGAACAGTCATACACTTCGAGTTTTTAAATTAACCACTCCAAAGAGGACAGGAATGAGTTTGCCTGATACTGGATTCCAAGGAGTTTTGTTTGAATGGGGGCTGGTAAAATAAGCTGACAAAAAGACTAGATAACTAGATCAGGGCAAATTGGATATATCTGATAATGACAGTGAGTGAGAAGGCTGCCAACAGGGCAAGGATAACAGGACTTATTGGGGAAGTCCAACATGAATTGAAATGGGTTTTTTTGGCTACCAAATGAGCTAAAACAATAAAAGAAGAGCCTTCAAACTGTGCCTACAGACAACTGAACTCCTGAGCCCGAGATTACAGAGGAGAGGAGAAAGAGAAGAAGGAATGATTGTAAACAGATTTAGCGAAACAGAGAAAAAAGAAAGTAAAAAATCAAACCAAAACCAATCTACACCTTCGCATAGGAGCCGGAAGATGAGATGAAATGATGAATGCTGAGCAGGAAAGGAAGAAGTGGAGCAAATCCTTTTGCTTGGGTTTGAGGCCAGATGGTGGGAAACAGATAAATACCGTATTATTTAAACTTGAATGGGCTATGCTTCATTATCTGCATTTCTTCTTGACCATAGCCATGTTGAAGTAAGGGGTGTGTATAAGAATATTATTCATGTATTGGCTTAATGGGAAACACAAAGAATAAAATCTAGCTTTCTTCTTCAGCTCTGCACAAGTAATTCTTCCTTACAGGTCACCTGAGTCTACTGGTTCTGGAGCAAGTACAAGCTGATGTCAGCTTCTATAGCATAGAGAGAAAGTGGCAGGCTGCAACATGTGCTCTGTATATGTTATGTACGTTGAGAAAGGAAAAGTTCATTTTATTATGGAAAGTTTTACAGAGGTAAATATTACTTGTTTCTTCTTACAGAGGTGCAATATATTATGGTGGTACTGTTTTTGTAATGAGGATGATTTAAGAACAAGCATAAGGTGAGTTGGAGTAGAAAGCAGATAAATCTTTTTATTAATCCAGCCCTATTGCTAAGGAAAACAAAACAAAACAAAAACCTAACAATAGATACTTCCTTAGTCATCAGATTTCTTCAAGGCCTTCTTTGAGCTCATGTAACTGAATTTTTTGGGTTTGGGTTTTGGTGGTCGGTTTGTGTTCTTTTCCCACCTGCATCTGTTGGTCTAATACAACTTCCTCTGGTTCTAGTGTTACAGGGAAGATCACAAAACCAGAACCCAAAATGAGCCAACATATTCAGAGGGAGATTCTTCATATTCTATGTGGTGGGCATAGGATCACAGTCTGGAGACAATACCAGTGATAGTCCATGAGCAAGTATTTGGCCTTGAAAAAGACAATGGTTTTCTATTAAGTTTCCTTAAAAAACTCTATGTGTGAGAGTAAGGTAAAGGGGAAATAATCATATTCTCATTTTAGAGCTCGTGGAACACAAAGCAAAATGGTCCACAGGCACGCCAGAGATCAGAACCAAGGAGTCAGTCCAAATCATCAGACTCCAGGTGTGAGACAACGGGCTGTATTGCCTTGTCCTTTTACTGACACTGTTTCTCTGGCATCTCTCGCCAGTGCTATAATGCATAAGGAGAACGATAATAAAGAGCCTAAGTGGAGGGAAATAATGAAGAGTTGCGAGGTTTTGTTCAGTTGCAACAATCTCACATGTTTATTAATAGAAGGTCACCATGTATAAATATATAATTTTAGCTGGATATGAGCAGCATCTCTTTAATTATCTGAAGAAAGAAAGTACTCATTATGTAGATAGTACATGAACATCATTCAGCAGAAAAGCAACAGAAAATTTTAAGCAAAAAAAGTAATGAAATGGTGTTTTTTTACTCCATCTTTTGCTTTTAATTATGAATTATTTCTACTCAGTGTGTATATGTGTGTGTGTGTATGCATAACCACGTATACATTTTTACAAATAAAAATATTATACCAGTATGACATATAAAATCATGTGTGTGCTTCCTTGGTAACTCTGAAAGCAGGCAGGAGCTGTAAATTCTGAAAAAAATAAGTGAAACGAATGCAGAGCTGACCCAGCTCAGTGTGCAGTGACTGAGGGTAGAATAGAATTTAGTTTCACAAATTGAACTTCCTTTCATAGCCAATGTGTCCCAAAGTGCTTTACATACAGTACAATGAAAGTGATGTCAGGAGTGGAGGCAAACACAGCAGTCATTGTAGGCACAAAAATAGCTCACATGTAGCCTTCTATATTAGAATCTGTTTCAGCAGGAGAATGCTGGCCTTGGGAATGTTATTAACTCTATATTCATCTGTTCCCTTGTTGCCAAGGGATGATGAACTTCCTTCCCCTGGACAGCCTCTGGGAGGATGGTTTCAAGAGTGTCAAACCTTTCATCCTCTGTAAAAAAACACACTATTATCATGTCCAAGTTCTCATATTGCACAATGAGCTTCTGACTGTATTGTTTTTTTCTTTCTTTTCCTCCATCTTGGACCTTGGCTGATTGAGTGTATGCTGGATTCCAGACTGTTCTTCAATCAGAAAACTGGATAAGGGCCCTCAACAGGATCACATTCAGCCCTTTGCATTCATTCTATCTGCAAGCATTGAATCTTATTACAGAAGTTTTTCACTGTTGCAAAGATTCCCAGGTACCTCAGATCACCATCATGAAAATTATCTCCCAGGAAATTATTGTGTCCAGGGAAACTGCTGTGTCATACAGTATTTATGCATCACAGTGACCTTTCCCCTGTGCATTCATGGATCACTTATGAACTTAGGAGTGAAGTTTTCCCACCTAGTTTTGAGAGTTCGTTTACGTTAGTGACTAGTTGTGACTCTTGCCGTGTTACATTCAGTGTTTTTTGAATAGACCAAAGCATGTCTACCAGCTAATTTTGACTAGTCACGATTGAAAATGTCATCTAGAGATTCAGTTGGAGGTTCACCTCCTGTTTTCTGGGGCCTTGTATAAGCAAAAATCTAAATTTGCCAACATTAAAAACACAGAATTACTCTTTATTACTGAGTCCATTACTCAGTACAAATGGGAAACTGCAGATACCTGATGTCCCTACTGAGAGCAGCATTAGACTCAGGATGAAATTCTGTTCTTACCATTCACATCCCTCACTTCCAGAACCATGGAAATGTGGGGAACCTTGGAAAGTCTACTGAGTGTTTTAGGGTTCAGATTAGGCCAACATATATAATGACTGTGTCCAAACTGACCAGTAAATACTATTTTTTTGTTAAATCATCATTGTTCTAATCCCCTGATTGCCCAAACCAGAGGGATCTGAAAAAAGCACACAATAGTTCCCCTTCAGACCACATGTCTCACTTTTCTTTCCATGGAAACCATGGCACAGGAGCCTTGATGCAGTCCTGAATCTTGTCCAGGTATGAGCTCAGGGACACAGAAACACTGTTGGGTCTACAAGCCGTTCTGTTCTCAGTTAAGTTTGGGAATTAATACTGCTCAGCCTGGCCCCAACTCACATGTAAATCCATGGATAACAGAGTGTCTTCTAGTGTACACAAGCTTAGGTACAAGAAGAATATGATCCTACTAATGTCACAATAGAAATTAAATCCACTGAAAGCTGTATGTGCCAGAAATGTCCCAGAATAGTAAGGTCAATTTTAGGGTGCATGTTGAGATTGTTCAGCTGATGAATGGGTTTGTCAGAAGGCACGTTGCCCTCCCAAGTTCACCTGACATTATTGAGTTCTGATTTTCAAAACTTCAATATGCTCTATGGCAAGTATAGCAAAATCAATGAGATATGATAACTGGGGATGATTTGGTATCTAATCTGCTGCTGACCAAGTTGACTGCTTTGAAAGAAGGGAAAGGGGATATGACAGCCAAAAGGGTTCTTTAAAAATCTATACTTATGTATTTGAAGTGTATATTTGAAGTGTATATTTGAGAGGTAATAATAAAGAATTCCTTGCAACTTTCAATGCTTAGAAACACTTGAGATGAATCTTCGTGTTTTGAAATCAAGGCACATGCTGGGGGGCTATGGTGGCTTTGAGTCTTAGGCAAAGGTTTCTCCCTCACACAGTTCTTATTTTCATAAAAGTAGAATAAAGGAATTGAACAACAGCAAGGTTTCTTATAGAATTGTTTGGCATGAAAGAGCAGATCCTTACCCAATATAGACAAAGATATTTTATACCAATTAGTGAGACAGAATTCACACTTGCTTGAAAGAGCACTTGCTCAGATTAAAAAGCTGAGGTTTTCTGGGATGGGCTGTGAAACCTGATTTAGGTTTTCTGTAAAGCTCAGGAGAGGCAAAGGTAGAGGGAACTGATGGTGCTCCCTTGGGAAGCAAATTCCCTGCAGAATACAGTCACCAAAAATTATACCAACATCTTCAGTTAAGCACAGACTCCTATGTGTTCTGAAACCCAGCCCAGATCACTTTCTGTAATGGGAAGTCGCAAGACACAAGCAAAGCTCTTGCCTTAATTTGATGTCTTGAAATAACTGTGGAAGCTGACCGAACTTCCAGGTTCTTGCAGTTTGACTGGACCTCATGTCAGTAGCACAAGCTTGCTCAGGCGTGAAGCTCACATCAAAGGTCATATGGAGTTATGGAAGTTCAACTGATTTAGCCATGTGTATGTAAAAAAAAGATTGCCAGGAGACAGACCTCTCTTTGCTATAAACGTTCCATTTCATAACAACTGAACCTCAAAGATACTGAATATGTGGATATGTGCAGGGGCATAATCTCATGACATAATGTCTTTCAGCCATGTAAGATCTTTAAGCTATCTGATTTCCTCATGGCCCAATCCTGGTTCTTCAAGGGAGGAGAATTCTCTCTCAGTTGCATTGCTAAGGAAGCATCTCTCCCCATTAATTTCATAGGCAGTAGTAATGCACACATGGCTGTCATTTGTTATGCATGTCTCTTTCTAGTGAAAGAATGGCATAGCCTCACCTTCATGTCCCACTCTGTGGGGTCTTGGTTCTGTTCAAGCTGTCGTTGCAAGCAAACAGACACTATGCACCCCTCCAATTAGTCAGTTGGACATTTCCTGCAGTTAAAACCAAGAAGAAACTAAATATTTTGTTTCCTCTACACAGACTTGGAAGAAGACCAAGTTTTTTCTTTTCAAAATCAATTGCCCCTGGAGAGCAAGGTCTGATTCTGTCAGCTGGGGACTTAGCAGGGCTCTCCTAGGTCTCTTCTTAGTGTCTCTTGGGCTGTGCACCTGCAGAAGCACAGCATGAGCCAATGCATGGAAGCACAAACACAGAACAGGAACTCTCCCATTTTGACTCTGAGTCTTCAACTGATCCCACTTTGGATGCCTATATTTCATTTAACTTCTTCATTTGACTGTGCTTGAGGTGACGTTATTTATACTGATGAGAGATCTTCCAGTCAGTCCATTGGAATGAAGTTTAAACTCATATTTAAAATGTCACATGATTTCACACAAAAAATCTGACTTCCAAAAGCATGTGACACTAACACTAGCATATCCTACATTTCAACGTTAAAATATGTATGTAAATGCATGTACAAATTTCTCTGGTCATCTTATGTCCTTTTTTGTTTTTTGGTGTAGATAAATGCACAAAAGGCCATGACAACTTTACACTCATTGCATTATTTCCTGTCACAACATGATAGTTGATAGTTATACAAGATTTCCATGAGGAGCCACTGTTGTAGGAGATGGAACATTTTGCCAGTCTCCTCAATGAATTCAAAGACTGTGGGAGCATGGCCAGATTCAGAGACTTCTTATTCTATTATGGAATCTGAAAGAGCCTACACATCTTTTTGCCGTTTCTCCCCATGCTTAATCTCTTTGACTTTATGTTTTTTACCTCTCCAAGCTGTTGCATCTAGTTTCCTTAAGTGCCGGTTGAGAGCTTCCTCAGAAAGGCATAAGTTTCCTTACCTACCCAGTTCTTTTCTGATAACCTCTGGATTTCTTATCCTAACCCATTTCCTCACAAAGACTTTTCTAGTTCTTCTGGGAAAGTGTAGCTCTTTTGCCTTCTCTGGCTTTCCTGTGAATTACAGTTTTCTCTTCAACTCTGCATTCCGTCTCATTTTTTCTCTCTCTCCCTTTTCCAGTCCCTCTTTTGACCTTCTCTAAGCATTTTTCTCATCTGCTGCCTCCTACGGATCTGGCACTTCTGCTTTCTGAATTCAAATCTACCATTTCCTCTTCAGCTAAAGGTCTGGAGGGATGAACAGCCCTCAATAGCACCTATCTTTTAGCATCAGCTACAGAGGTAACTGGGGCTCCTAAATTAAGTGGATACATGCAGAAAGCACACAGGATGAAAAATTGTCTGTTCTAATTTCAGGCCCAGCACAAACCACCAGCTGGAAATACAGGAAAAGACCTTTTCACCCTCCTATTACAGTCAACAGAACAAATGGAGTCTTAATCTCTCTATTACGCCGTCGCTTGTGCTGTAACTATTACTGTAAGATCATGGAGAGGTACATGCAATGTGGAGGTTTCCTGAGGATGCTGAAAGGGGATCTAAGACAAAAACAGCTCCCAGGTGGAAAAGTCATTTTGAAATGACCAAGAACGAACTCCTTCCTAGAGAATACACGCTTGTGTGCACACACAGCAGCCAGATGATCTCTTGTATTTGTTCCATAAGCTTATTAATGATGGGTTGGCTAAACAGTTAACCAGAACCATGGGTAGTCTCTCCCTTTGCTGTTGAAGCCCTAAACAGTTTTGTTTTGTTTTTTTCTTTACTTTGCTTATTTCCTTTACAGAGTCCATCTGCATGTCTGGCCTTTAGAAGACAGCCCACAGTATGGGTGATTTACTATCCCAGGCAGAAACAGACAAAAATAATAAGAAATACAAGTTTAAAGAGGTATAAGACCTGTTCTAAAGTTTATTACATTCATAAATTCTAGGATGGATTTAGAAAACTGACCATTAAGGAAACTGAGCATATTTGCAACACCTGTAAGAAATAATGCAGGTAGATATATTATCTAGGAGATGACAAAGAACTGGTAGATCTGTAGATATATAGATAGACGCATTGAGAGAAAGTGAAATAGGCAGAGAGACAGACAGAGAGAGGTAGTACAAAATAAGGAAAAGCAAAATTTTCTTTAAGGGTACTATGAAATTCTAACAGAAGGCTAATTAAGAGTATTTTTATGTGCTTGGCTTTAGAGTACTCTCCTTCTCTGTTTACAGTATTTCCATACATGTGTATGTGTGGATACACACACACACACACTCCCCCCGCTGTCAATATTTGGTCATCTGCCATGCATCTGCATTAGAATGAGGTATGTGAAATCAGCAACGTTGATGCTGGAGCCTGACTGACATTCCCCCTGGCTACTTGGATAATAAAATAGGAGCAAGAATGGGTTTCGTAAAACAAGTATTCATTCACGCAAACAAAACCAATACTGAGACTGTGCCTACAATATACATCGTTCAGAGTGAGACTGAGCATAGCTTCAGAATTAAAACTTGCCATGGGATATCAGGGTGTTCTGAATCTGAGCCACTGGCTTTGTCATTGTTTCCCCTGAGGCTGTAAAGCTCCACTTGAAAAGTGACCACTGACTTGGGATGCTAAGGTCACATGCCTAATCTCCACACTTGGTCCTCTCTAAAGTCCAGCAAGCAGCTGGGNTTTTTCCTTACAGCTCTTTGCCTCACATTCATCATCTTAATTAATAAATATAACTGTGGACACACATATGCACATACATATATGCAAGCACACACGCACACAGAAAAATGCACACAAGCCCTAATTAAAAGGAAATTATTCTGGTTGCAAAGACAAGCACTTAAATATTAAGAGCCCCCAGAATTGAGGTTATGTGCACAACCTGGATTTTCCTTTGTTGTACAGATGCATTCTAATTCAGCCTTTAATAACATAACCCCT
>VZRW01001483.1:49622-68980 GCA_013398125.1 Aegotheles bennettii
CTAAGGTTTCTATAAAATAAAAATAACAACAATAAAATCTTCACTGAAGAGAATCACTTAACATAGTGTACAGGAAATCTTTGAGCTAACACCTCGATAAAGGTTTTTTGTGGTGGGGGAGGTTTATTTGATTTATTTATGAGATTTTATTCTTTTGTTATGTTCTACCTTAAACTAAATCAATCTATGTGCTAACTTTAATTCCTATTTCATAGATGTGAATTCTTTCTCCTTCGGTTCAGTTTTGCTTTTACTGTATGCCTGCATTCAGAGACAAACTCAGGAAGGAGGGGAGGGAGAGAGAGAGAGAAGGATCATTTATCTTGCTTGGATGTGTTTAACACATATTCCTGAATTAAGCAAGATACTAACTTCATTTCCCTTCATTTCATTTCTGTTCTGAAGCTGCAACCTAGGAAAAAAGCCAGGTGGGAAATCTTGTCACCTCATCAAACCAAATTGCAGGAGTTCATCTTGAAAGAAACAGTGATTTTTAACCTCCTAGAACTTTTGGACTTTGGAAGGAAAAATGATGATGATGATTGTTATTTCACAGGCTAGGTTTTGAGTGAAGCTTCAATAGACACCAAGTTGCCAGCGTTTCAGAGATCTGTTTTATTTAGTACATCCGAGAAGAGTTTGAACTCCTTTCTAGCGATGCCGCTGATTTATTAGCTAATCCTGATAAAAATGTGCCTCTGGCTACCTGGAAAAAAATTACTTTCTTGCCAGTAGTGATTAATTACTATTAAGTCAAAAAGCATGATGGGGCTTTGAAGGATGAGGACTGTGTTTGGCTTTTTAATTATTATTATTTTATTTCATTTTATTTTTTTTCTTATTCTTTCTCTAAATGCAGTCATGTGAAGCATGATATTCCTTCAGATCTCCTTATTTTGGCTTTGCTTTGCAGGCATAGGAGAAGAATTGCATAAAGATAGTCCAACTTGGCTCTCAGGGGTAGGATGGCAATACGAAACCCCAAGATGCTTTCCATAAGTGATGCACAATGCCTGTACATTAATTCATCCATCACTCTCAGTTGATTTCATTCCTAATCCAGGATATGAGGCTGTGACAGTGGTATACTATAAAGGGTTAATAGTGATCTGTAGTTTATTTAAGTGTATGGAGAATAATTCTTGGGTGTGGAGGGGAAGAGGGTGGGTTTGTGTTGGGAGGAGGGAAGACACAGGAATTAGCTTGAAGTAAAAATGTAGTAACCAGAGTGATTTCAGGTGTAAATCCATTAAAATGAGAGCACAAGATGTGTATTCTTGAAAACATGAAGAGATCCTATTGTGGTGCTCCTGTATAGCAGGAGGAAATTGGAAATTAAAACCTGAAGATAAAGTACATGACTATGCCCCTCTCTCAGAAAAACTATCACAAAAGGAGAGTGAAGTTCCAGGTTCTCTCACCAACAGCCCTCACTGATACCAGGCCAGATACCAAGGAAGAGGCAGGGGAGCATGATTCTCTGGCAGATAAGTGAAGAGAGAAAAGGGTACGGGGGAAACAGTGTGTGAGAGAAGGTGGGAAAGGCTTGCCAGATCCCTGAGAAAACAAGCTTTCATGGCACGAGCATAGCTGCTGCATATTTCCCACATCCTCACTTCTCTCCACACGGGGCAGGAACAGTCTCCTGCTGTGGTACTTTGCTCTAGGGTTGGGAAGAGGCTGTGTGCTGAGATCTGCGGGTAGAAATCTACCGGGGCTGAGCTGACCCACCCACACACTCACATACACACACACACACACATGCACACACACACACCCGCACGGCGTTAACTAATCACACTTGAACAATTTAGCAAGCCATTCATTCACAACTTCCCCCCTTCTTATCTAGCAGTGGAGTATGCTTAAAGGCTGAGTTACTGGGAGACATAAAGGTTAGTGCTCTCAGGACAGCCATATTATAATGCATTATCTTTGAAGTCATTTAAGGCCAATTTAAGTGGTATTTAGTATAATATTTATGAATTAATGTAATCTAAATATAGGACTGTCCCCATAGGTTTAAATAGCTTTTTCTATCAAAGCTTACTTGTAACCAAGGCCTGGAATGTGTTTTAATTTAAAACACACAGGTCTCCATAATGTTCTATTTAAGAAGTCAGAAGAAATCAGCATTCCACACTTAACTGAGATTTACTGAAACACACGCGGGTGAGTGCGCTTAAAGAGTGGAGAGAGTGTGCAGTGGAAAAGCAAGAGTCTCCGATGGACCTGAGAGCTACAACATTCTTTCAATCCTTATCTAGGGGGAAAAAAACACAAAACCCCCAAAACCTCCTTGAAATCCACCATTGCAGTCCTGTGGTTAGGATGATGTTCCTACCTGACCTGAACCTCTCTTGACAAGCATTCAATGCAGCTAGAAAAATGCAGTATGAAAAGAATAGTTTAGTTCTTTTGCTACTTTACCTTCTCAAAAGTATAAATGATTTTGACACTTAAGACACCTCAGGGGTAGGTAAACAAGGCTTCCATTCATTATATTCTGTTCTGTTTGATTACAAAGATAGATGATAGAAAAATTAAAACCTTGTTAAGTCTTAGGATGTTTATGAAGGTTTCAGATATCTCAGAAATTCAAAGGTGCAATGAAAATGAGCATTCAGTTAAGATGATATATTTATATCTATGTATAAATGTATAGATTTGTGTATAAATGTATAGAATTTTTTGTGTGTATACATACAGAAAAGAAAGATGTATACACATGCATGCATACAGCCTTTGGGAAATGGAAATTTAGTTGAAAAGAAGCACAATGCAATACAGGTGCTGAATAAACTCCTCCATAATTGAAACATAAGGCTTGCCTGGCTGAAAGCAACACATACAGCATTTAGTATGGTAGTAAACCAAACAAGTTTTAGGGAGGTAAATGCACAAATAAACTGGAATAAAACAGAGGAGGCTTTATGCCTTTGGTCTAAAGAACAACTCCTTAAAACAATCAAAATGCAATTGGATAACTTGATGAAAGAGAGAGGAAAAAAGCAACCCCCTGTACATTATAACCTCCTGTACAGATGAGCGTGTATGTGTTTTGATAATGTCAAACAGATAGCCCAGATTGCTTCACAAATTAGAAAACTATATGTTAACTCTTTTTTAGGGGTCTGGACATGGATTCTAGTTTTTAAAAGCAGATGCAGCCAGTTATGATGCTGTTGTTACAGTTGTGTCAGCATTTCCAATACAAAGTCCAATTTTCTGGGTTCTCTCGCTTGGCTGTTAAGTTTTGCACTGAAAGCTGTTCTTCAGCTAGCCCCACTACCATATCAACTAATCATCTTTACAAGAATGGATTTGTTTTAAAGTTACATAATGTGGAGGAAAGAAAGAAAATAAAGTTTGTGTTTCTAGAGCTTTTGTTTCTTCATTTACTTTTCTCCAGGTTAGACTTTTATTTCCTGCACATTTATGGATTACGATTGTTTTTGTCCCTCAATATCTAAATATACCGGTGCCTTTGGACATTTTAGGGAAGGGAAAAAAAGGTACTTCTTTTTTTCTTTAAAAAAAATAGTGACCACAACAAAATTTCATATTTACTTAGCCAAACCAAGGTTTTAATTAAAGGGTGAATCGGGAACTTACTGATTTTTGAAGTATAACCACAGAAAGAGGGGACAGTTTGTTTTGTTTTATTTTATTTTTTTTCCTGTATTCAGCCAGAAGAGATCGGGAACATCAGCACTGAAGCAGGGGGAAAAATTGAGGATCCTTGTCACCTTGGATGAAAAGCGTGGTTCATCTGGTCCTGTATCCTGCATCGGCCAGTGGCCAGTGCCACAGACAGGGCTTTCTTTAACAGAGGATTCAAATTGCATAGTATAATAAAAATGAGACAGCTGATGGAATAGTTTTCTGAAGGAAGTTGTCAGAATATCTGGAAATTTTGCCCGGTTAAAGAGTGAGCAAGATTGCAGAACGTGTCTTGTGCTCAACCAAAAAGTGGATCGTACCTGTCAAGGAGGGCGGGCAGAGGACTCCCTATGCAAGGTGGTCAAAAGCAAGGGGCAGAAGGGGCTGGATGATCGAGGGCCTTCTCTAGCCCTTAGAGCTGGAAATACACAGCCACATTTTTCAGCAAGACGTCAGGGTGTTTTTTATCATGCATACCCTGTGTGCGTGCATACCAGCCGCACTGACCCGACAGACCATAACGACACTAAAGGAGCAGTTACCGTCCCTCCCGTCAATCAAGTGTGAACCGAGGCGGGTTTATGCGACAGGCAGTAATGGTTCCAAGGGAAAAAAGTGGGGGAGATGATCTAAGCTGTTGGGCTGCTTATCTGCATTTAAAATAGAAAAAAATATTAGATGCCCAAAAGACTCATGTAAGCGTTGGCTATAGCGTTACAATAGTACCCCACAAAAGCAGGAGGCTGCAGAGCTGAACACGACCTATCCACCAAGTGCTGTCTGGTTTTTGCCCTGTAAGAGTTTGCACTAAGCAGCGGCGTGTTTAGTGAGCTGAGTTGAATCCCAGCCTTAATATAAATAGGCAAGTTTACATTAATCCCAGCATCACCTTTGCTTAGGAAGTGAAGGCCTGTTGCCTGCTTGCTGGGCAGATGTCAGTGAGATTTTTGCCATCATTTCGGTGGGTTCGTGTCTGGAAATTTCAGTGCAGGCTTGCACTTACTCAGTGTTTCACACTCGCTTTAGGATTCCAGATTGTGGATTTACACAGCAAACCACAACACTTACAATTCATGTTACCGGCTTCTGTGTTTGCTGGCTTGTCTCTTAACTTAGCTTTCATTCTGTAAGTGAAACTAAAACTAAAACAAAGCTGAGAAACTGACAAAAGCCCTACCCCTGCCATATTTCTCACTCACTTAACTGCTTCACCGATGCCCATATGTCTGTTGCCAGGGTTTGTCATGGCGGACTGACCCTTATGTATTAAAACCTGCAGTGGAAGAAAGGGAAAAATTATAACTGTAGTGAGTTAAAGTTACGGCTTTTCTTCCACCATCGCTTCACTGACTGAGCTGGGTTGTATGTTATAGGGGCTTCTCTCCCTCCCTAATTCCTCAAGATACATCATTGCATATTGGGGATTGCAAGATCTATTGAATCACTTTGTCTGTGCTGTATCACTTGGTGTGGGCTGGAGTCAGGATGTCACCAGAGATACTGCATTTGTTTGCTTTTGTCACCGTGAGCCACAGCCTGAATGCACACACAGGTGAATGCAGCTTTTAATGTGCATTCATTATATCCAACTGACATCTCCTCAAAGGAAGAGAGGGCTTATTATTGTCGCTCCTTAAAATAAAGATGGATGAGAGCTCTAAACCTAAAGTGCCTGACCATACGTAGTAACTAAAAATAAATCATATACGGCCATCTATTCCATGTAAATGAATGGCAAGACATATAGATATAGACATTGTGTTAAGTTTGTCAAGCAGAAGCAGCCAAAAATATCGATCAAAGCAAGGGGGAAAAATTGATAATGAACTGGACTCCAAGAAGACTTTAATTGACAGTGACTTCTGTGAACCAGCTTTGGACAGTATATATAAACTGACCACGATGTAACTTTATTGCAATGCACTCTCCTTTAATTAATTGTCACCTTTGTTAAGACTGGCTACAGATCAAAGGTTTAAAGATACTTAACAGGATCTTAGTAACAAACCCTTCAGATGCATTAGAAATATCCGACAGCTCAGCCAATGAGGCATGCAGATTTCGATCTACCTCACCCTTATCTGTTTATTTCTCCCTCCTTTGTTGAACATCAACAATCATTGTTTAACATTAACTATTTCATAGGTGTCTTTGTTGACAATGTTTATGCCTCCAGAGGCATATAGTTTCTGTAAAAGGGACCTTCGTTATTAGGTCTGTCAAAGTATTTTGCAACCAAAAAGTTGCTTATGATTTGGTAGACCAAGGTGCAGCGCACACATAGTTTGTAACTTAGGCTATTCTTTCCCCTTTACGTTGTTGAGGTCTGTGATTTCCTTATTTAAATCTGGAAAACATAAAAAGACATCATTTGCATTAAAGGTGCAGCCAAGAATTAACTTTTCTCTGAAAAGTGCATATGCAGAGAGATACAAGTTTGCCTGCCACATCTGTATGTCACACATACGTGTGATCATTTATTATATGTGTATATTAATTAAAACATGCATTCAGTACAAGCAGGCTGATATATGTCTCCAAATGATTCCCGTCTGAAAGACAGTACGGAGATCATACTCTTGTGTGAAAGTGGCAGGTGACTTAACAGGCCATTCCTGGAATTTTATGCAGAGTTTAATATGATACATAGCTGTTTGTTCATCATACTACTTTAATGATATAGTCACACTTAATTAATCCATGTCTGGTTTATTTGTACATTGTGTCTGAGTCTCCAAAATATTTAAGACGCAACCCGGCTGACTTCCCAGTGCGCTGGGGCAGATAACTCTGGACATGAAGCTTCTTCAAACAGAATAAAAATGGAGCTTTGCAGACAGAGTTGGTCTGATGAGATCTGACTGCATATTTGTCCTGTTTCTAATTCAAATGCCTGTCTATATAATACACAGAGACTGTGTATGCACACATGTATCGAAAGGGCAGACTTACATTTGCACATAGTTCCTCTCTTTTTCAGTCCCTAAGGATAGATTCGCATCACATAATATGCATCACTCACTGCAAACGCACACAAATATCTTTGTCGGATTCGGTAGCTTCTTGCAGGTAGATGTATAAAGCAGCATCAGCCTAATAATATCCCCATAAAACAGTGCCTCCTTCCTAGGATCCAGAGGGATGAAGGTTGTCAGAAGATCAAAAGATATATCACAGTGTGCTTGTAGAAATCCCCTGATTATGTTTCCTCTCTATAATGCTCTAATTCACTATTTGATCAATTGTAAAAAGGCCAGTGCTTTAGGAGGGAAAAAAAAGTATTAGGTTACTAGATGCTTGAGGATGAGTGAAAATCACACCTAAAATTATATGTAGCAATACAGTAATGAGCTTATCAATACTTCTTTAAGGAATCTGACAGCCCTATAGGAGAGATTCAGTTCTGTGAGCAAAGGTCACAATATAGATATTGCTTATTAAGACTGTCGATAGCCTGGTTGACCAATCTAACCAGAGACTGTATAATGTACCTGCTGTTAACAGGCAGGGAGGAGAACTATGAAGAACTTACAGAATTGCTCACATGTAATATTAATAATATTGATTGATTCTAATAATATAATAAGGTAAAGATGCACTTCTTTGAAATGGTGCATGAGAGTGAGAGAGGAGGGGAGAGAGAGGAAGATACCTTTGCTGAGTAGACTGAACTGACTTGCACCTCTTCGAAAGCTAACCCAGAGAAAACTCAGTTCTCTCGCCTTTTGCAGACAGAGCTCTGTTTTTTGACTGTTATTTCACCTGACCCAGACAGAATCAAGATACCTTTCTCTACTACTGGGTCACTGCCGGCCAGCTGCAGAGAAACCAGGAGTCTGAGAAACTCTGAGCAGGCAGGACCATTTTGGACCAACCAGTTCAACCCCCGTCAGAATAGGATTAATCCCAGAGAGCTCTTTTTCAGCAAAGTAATGCAATGAAAGTGCTTGATTTATTTTTTTCACACCTTTAGCACAACTTAAGAAATGGGGGGAAAAAGAGGGTGGAAGTAACATATATTCTATGATATGCATAATCTATAATTGACGGGAAAGGACTTTGCAGAGCAGTTACAGACCTGCTCCAAAGCTTGCTGAAGTCTTGAGGAAAACTCTACGTTGCCTGCCGCAGTGTTTGGGTTGGGCCCTAAGTTACGGGCAGTTCTGCAAGGTAGCACTCATAGAGGCAGGAACGACCGATAATGTATGATGTGTCTGTCTTAAGGTTGTTACTCATCTAAATCCAGATACACAAACCAGCTTGATTCTGAATTTCCTAACTACTCCCTCTTCAGCAATAGGTTGCTTATCTAGGTAAGCTATTTCACTCCTTTTTGCTATACCATTCAGCTTCCAGTTTCCGTGCGGTAGTTTCAAGACAGTTTGCATTTCATTAAGCCTTCTCTCAGTTTACAGGGCAAGTGTTTTTCTTTTGTGAGCATTTAATTGCTTTTAAAAGCGATTTATTTGATCGTATTCCATCTTCAATAATACATGGATGAAGATGCAATTTTTTACCCTCTTTTATAAAGATATATTGTTATTCAGTTGTGCCATTCTGTGGGTTTTGTTCTTTTCTGTGCATTCAGGGAGAGTCTGGTCATTTTTTTGCTTTGTTTTCCTTCTTCCTATTTTTTTTATTTATATTGGATTTATTTTTTTGTCTTTTAAGAAAAAGAAATCTCATTTGAGATACTGGCAATAAATGAGAAAAGTAGGAGTGGAAGTGAGGAATAGGCAAGACAACTAACAAAAATCCCTTGGCAAAGTCTTTAAAAGCATACCATTGCTGCATGTTTATTTGCAGCATCTGAATCCAGCCAATTTTGATACGAAAGAAAAGAGTATCTTACAAATGATTTAACTCCAAGTTTAGTCATTGGCAGAGAAGGGAAAAAAAAAGCAAGCCAACCCATAGAAACACTGGAAGGAACTGTACATAAAGATTTTGCAGAAGATAAGAGTGATAGAGTGGTGCTAGGTTTTACATTCTGCTATTGGGTTAGTAAAAGTTAACATCAAATTAAAAAACAAAACAAAAACAAAAACAAAAGAATGAACAAGAAAAGCAAGCATTGCATTTCTTTCTGGATTATTTACTAGTGACTAATACACCTCAGACCTGCCCCCCTCTAAATTACTGCCTGTGCCTGCAGCTTCATTCAAAAGAAGGGCATTATCTGGTGGGTGAGTGCGGGCAGTGAGGATGCCTGGGTTCTAATCACCTCGTGGATAATTACTCACCAACACTCTCTGATAGAGTCACTTAAGCTCGGTGCCTTCAGGCCTGATCTGAAACCTGTTGAATCAATGGGAAGATTCCCATTGTCTCCAGCTAGCTATTGATCTTTAATTTCCCCATATGCAATCTTAAGCCAATTGGATTTATTTATTTTTATTTATTTTTTTTTTAGAGAAGGGAAGTTAATGACATAAATTTAGCATTTATTTTTTCTTAGTAAAGGTTGTAGTGCATGTGTGATGATAAATGTGTTACATCAGAACCCCTTTCAGTGCAGATCAGGAAAACATGCTTTCAAAAACCACACGGTGGGGAGGTGGAAAATTAGCTTTGCTCATTTCACTTGTAAATACATATTTGTTCCTCCTTTGCCAAGAAAGGGTCAATGGCAATTTTTGCAGTTTTCTTTGTGTAAGTAGGATTCAGCCTTTGTAATTTCTCCATCTAACTGAATATCATCATTCACTGATTCAAGATCTTGATTTTTTTTTTTTAGTGAATCACATATATACTCTTCATTGTTATGGCAACTGAGGGAGCTGCAAAGCTCAAGGATTTGATGAAGGGCTGCATCCCACCTTTCTTCTTTAAGGGCTTGTTCCAAATCTATTGTTTGCAATACGATTTGGATCAAGCCAAAGGCACCTGCCTTCACCAGGTCAGTAAAAAGTGCAAGTTCCCTCTAGACAAGTGTACTCCTGCTCTCGGTACGGGCAGATGGAATTGGCAGTCGTCGTCCATTTGCTGAGGACCGACCCAACAGTCTCTGAAGTCAATAGTTAGACTCTGACCCAGCCTCACAAACAACAGACAGACACCATGTGAATCCTTAAGCAGGGATGTGAATGTCCCTGACTTTGGCAAAGCAAGGTAGTCCAGAAGAGAGTTTTCAATGCTGCTACCAAAGAAGTATCTTATTGTGGGGAACAAACAAGGTTCCAGTGACCTCGAGTATCCAGCCACAGCAAATCTAATTTAGAAAACTTTTCATTTAAAAGGGGGGTTTCAGGTGATCTTTTATGATGCAGATCTGATGAGCAAATGAATCAGACTCCCTTTATTTTTAATTTTATTATTTCAGTTGCAGTTTTAGTTATTTCATCAATATCAACATTGTGTGTGTGTGCGTGCACGCATGCACGTGCGTGTTTCCATCCCATCTGTATTTATGTCTTTTATGAAATAAATGGAAAAGCTGGAGTGTACAGGTGTGTACGTTGTGTGTAGAGTCGATTATCTAACCCCTAGTCTATTTGAAATCATCACAGTGCGCTCAAGTCAATGATATTCTGTCAAAGGTGGAGAGGAAGCGTGCGTGCAGTGTGAGTGTGCAAACGTGATGCTGCTTGATTGCCTGAAATCCAACTAAGTCTCAGTTTCAAAGTCCTGGGGGCAGCAGGGAAAGTATTTGTTTGTTTAATTATTTATATATTTACTCAGCTTTACTGACAGTGTTTGCAGATGGGGAAAAAAAAATGAAGAAGGAATGTTGGGTTCTTGTTTGGAGGGTAATGTGTGCTGCATTAGCCTCAATCTGTTTTCCCATATAACGGCTGCTTTGTGCTGTTAAATGATCATTTGTTACTGACCGGCTCATTGAAAAAGGCCAGAGAGGTGCTGGTAGAATTAGGTTTTATGAGTTTATTCATAAAAAGAGTTGCACAATAGGTGTGTCATTCCCCTGTCTTCTCCCCTGTGCCGATCCAGGGACAAGACTTCTGGCAGCAGCTTCTTAATTCAAAGACAAATAGCCGAGCCACCAGTGGGCCTGATGACCCTGCTCTGTGCTACCAGGCAAAAGCCATCAGATCGATCGCTGGGCGAATGGCTCGGTTGTCCACCCCGGCCCCCTGCATTTGCTTTCCAAGTGCTGTGCCTGGGCTCTGGCTGGCTGGGTTTGCATCCAAGACCTCCTCCTTCCTTCCAAAGCATCCTGCCCTGGTTGCAGGTACAAGTGTGGGTGCACAGACCACAGGCTCAGACTTGTCCTTACAGTTAGGTCCTTTCTCCAGGTACCACTACCGGCTCACTGCCTATTTCCCACAATGTCCTTCTCAGCCTACCTGTTCTCATGGGCTGTTTATTTTCCATAGCCAACCTCTGCTGCTGCAGACCTGTTTCCCCAGCTCTCACCATTGCTGTTCACACTCCTCTTCCCTCGATTCAGCTCTGCACCAATGTTTTGCCCTCGTGCTGTCACCCCTGTAGAGAGCACTTCACCGGTTCATGTTGTGAGTCGCCACTCTGACTCTTTTGGAAAACGTTAACTATCTCTCCTCTCCTTTCTCAGCTTTTCCTTGAGCAGGGTTTGGGAAAAGCGAGCCATAATGACCAAGTATTTTCAAGAAGAAAAAAGCCATGGGTAGTAACAGAAAGACCCACAACCACAAAGTATACACACAGAGATACACAAACATACATATTTCTGTATGTAAACTACTAAGTGAGTAGACAGAAAAGGTGGGGGTTTTTCTCTTTTGAGGTTCAAAGCTTGATGTTCTTTTTCGAAGATTAAAAAATCCAAAACTGTGCAGTATGTTTATAATTTCACCAAGGCAATTGCTCCTTTTTTAACTTTTCTTGTTTCATCAAATCAGCAGCAGATTTTTCACACCTGAACAAAAATCCTGCATGTATTTTCCTTTGAATTCTTCAAATCATGATCTTATTCTTAACTATTCTTATCAGCCCCTTCTGGGACTACACTTCAGCATCTTTCAAAAATATTTTTCCCTACTGTTTTGAAACACAACTACCCCTCAACTCCAGGACCCTCCTCTAAGCAATCCCAAATGAAAGCAATAAGGCAAAATAAGATCTTGATGTAATGCTGCGCCTGAGTCTTCTTCATTCTGAGGCAGATAGGAAGGGATTAAGACCCTATTTCTAGCCCAGCCCTCTTACTAATCTTCTGTGTCCTGCCAGTTCCCATTCCTAGACCTTGCTCTTCCTCAGTTTGCTGTGTGTAAAGAGGAATTTATGATATCCAGCTTTGCAAAGAGCTTCATGTGTATTTAAGGTATAAGTCGTGCTGTAGCTTTAGTGGTGATGGTCTAAGGTTATAAATGAGACAACATTTGTAAGGAGAGGTAATATCTTTTATTAGTCCGTCTGATCTAGCTGGGGAAAAAAAATGACAGACTTCTTTGTGTGTCTGAAAGCTTGTCTGTTTTTTTCCAACTAGATCGGTTGGTCTAATAAAAGATATTACCTCTCTCAGCAAGCCTTGTCTCATTTGAGGTGTAAAGCATATACACTGATTATTTAAGCCTGGTTTTTGTACAAGTTGAGAGATTAGACAATTCCTCACCTAAGTGGCCAGCGGAAAAGCAGTCTAGGTTGGTGTCCCCTTCTCTCACCTTCTGTGATCAGCAGCAGTGGCCATCTCACAGGCACTAAGAGGCGCAGAGAAACCCTGACAGCCCGCATTTTCTGATCCTGGAGATGTCCTTTCTTTTTTGCCGTTCTGCTCCCTTGTGAAGCACCACATGCCCTCTCCTCACCCCTGTGACTGTGATTGATTTATAAAATTGCTGCATGTATGTGTTCATGAGCGTGTATGTGGGCTACCACACAAACATCCCCAAGCTGCCGAGCAAGCTGATAAACATTTTCTAATGTATTTAACAAGCAGTAATGCAAACCACAGGCAAAATGTACAGCAAAGAGTACAGGTAAAATACTTAAACCAGGGAAGACTTTGGAAGGAACGTGTTTTTCTCTCAGCTACAAATCAACTGCAGCCCCCTCCATGTCTGGGAGAAACATTTTGGGGTTTTTTTTTTGGTCTGATTTCATAAAGCATGGCTGAAAATACTGAGCAGCTGAAAAGAATCCCGAAGCAGGTAGCAGGTTTTCAGATGCGGCAAAATCCTACTCGTATGCATAAGGCAGCAGTAGTCGGAGGACTGCTATTACTTATGCTTGGCTTTACTACCAGGGAAAGCATAGGATCATCTATTCAGATCAGGATAGTCAGCTATGCCAAAGGTTTAATCAAATATTAAACATGGTCAGTAAACTTAAACCAACGTTGGATGTGAAGGAGTTCTGCTCTGTTTCAAGCAAGCACTCTAAGAGGGGAAAGTTTTCTCCCCTCTCTGTTTACGATTTTTTGTGGCTGGAGAGATCCCTTTTTTAGACAGGGACCCACACTGGTGTATGTCTAAGTAAATGCATGTGCATATGGGGGTTGGCATGTGTTTTGTATTCTGCCAGGTAGAGTCTGAGTTGTTTTTTTCCTGCAAGTTCATATCTTCCTCGCTCAGATAATTTCCCGTACGTTTCTAATTGTTCACCCCATACGCTTTTCTGTGTCCATCTGTCCTCCTCCAAACACAATGCTTTCTCTTGTACTCCCTCTCATCATCTATTCAATAGACTTAGAAAGGTGTAAGGGTGCAAATGTGTGTGCATGTGTATTTGCAAACCCATGCAGGTAGGTGCACATATCTGGTCACTTATTGATAAATAATACATGTGCAAAGCCACATCTGCCTCCTTCCTACGTACATTTGGGCTGTATTTTCACCCTCTAGCCCTTATTTGTTCTGACCAGGGCACTCAGAGGTAGAACATTTTGCAGGGAGTTATGGTTTATGATGTTACCTCTCCCTTCTATTATTCATTCTCTCTGATTTTTATCTAATCTCTCTTTGATTGTCCTGCTGTAGCTTAAGAGACAAAGTGAATTTTTATTACATCATCAATATAATCTCCAGATAATCAGCATCTGTGTACATTACCATGCTCCCTTTGGCTTTTCATTTTTGTCCATAAATAATAAGAATAATAATTGGGTCTTTTTTTATGTGTGTACGTGCGTGTGTTTGTGTGTGTGTGTTGGTATCAGGTGGAGAGTCACAGATGCACTTCTTCATTTCAGCCAGCTTGTTCTAGCAACATTGGACTGAGCTTTGTGCAGATTGTCTTGACTATTGCCCAGATAAATTTCCTGGTGTCTAACGCTTAAATCAGGGAAACAATTAAGGTGGATGAATCCATACACATCTTCTCACAGCAACTGAACTTTGCTGTTAACTTGTACACACATTTCCATGGCACTATGGGCAGCATGCCCAGTGCCAGTGGAGTGTGGAACAGTTAACATATCCCCTATATGGGTGTTTAACCTCTAAATTTTTAGTGTGTACTTGTTACTCTTTCTTGAGTAGGACGATAGTACATGATATGCTTTTGAATGGGAAGCTCGGAGACCAGATTTTTTGCTTTTGACTGCTGATATTTTTCCACAGCTTGCTGTGTAGCACTGAGCCTGCCACTCAGGTCTGCAAATTTTGCAGAGTTGCTCTCCTATATATTTTTTCTCCTCCCTTTCCAGCTCTGGAAGAACAATGACAATAATCCCCATAAAGTAAGACTTCTGCTGTACTTCAAAATTCTCATCCTCTGTACAGATATGTTATGCATTTCAAACAGAATGGCTCTGCTTTCTCTTAAAAATACCCAGATTTGGCAGAGCAAGGCAGTGGCAGTGCCTATCTGTTAAGCAGGCAGACTTCAGACTGGTTTCCCAGTAGTTTAGGGTGATACTCGCATCCGATACACAAACTGTAATGTTTATGTCCTGTCCTGCAGTGCCAGTATTAGTCCCTTCCAAATTATCCAAGACTGATCACAAACACTGTACCGGAGTTCAATCAGAGACGGCAAAGTCTTCAATAAAAAAGGCACATACACTCATGGACAAATTTTAGACCGATGTATTAAACAGCAGCGAACCCCTTGGGAAAGGGCCTGTTTCTCTTCCAGATGAAATGTAGTTATGGTATAGAGCTGTCCATCCAGCAAAGTGTGCGGTTAATTCATATGGTGGAAAGCCTCCCAGAAAGCAATAGGTTCTTAAAGTTGAGCAGGTGCTTAAATGCTTTGCTGGATCCGTGGAAATCTGCAGTTCAGATGAAATAATTAAGCGTAGGGGTGTTACAGAAGCCAAGTGAAAAGCATAATTCTGTGACTCAGAAATAACACTCCTTCATAGCTACAGCAGAACACTGAAATCATGACAGAAACACCGAGTACCTTGAACACCTTGAAGCATGGATAAGCCTGAGACCCTTCCTATATTTCAAAATATTTCCTTCCTGATCTTTTTTTATGGACAGATTCTGATTAGATTTGGCCTGGGAATGAGACTTGATCTGGGCAAAGAGAAACACAGAATATTTTCAGTTCTTATCTTCAGGGTTTGGGTTTTTTTTTTTAACTAAACCCTTTTTTCTGGCCCCTCCAGCTCCACTCCCTGTTTTGACAAACCAGCTCATTTATCAGATGGGAAAAAAGGAAGAGGGGAACAAGAATATTTTTGGTTTCTTCTGTTTTGCATGATATAATCCCCCTCTCCACTTAGCACCTCCAAAAATAGGAGCTCCGATCTGAAACTGGTCACAGTTTATCGCACTCAGGACTAGATCAGATTGGGTCCTGAGTCTCTGTCAACCATGTAATAAAGAGACCAGAGTTCTGAACTTTACAAAGATAAAGTTGGCACTTTGTGTAACATCTCTTGGTTTTCCTAGATCAATTCTTGTTTTGCATTTTAATTTTGGAGTTTTATTTGCATGTGTATCACTCAACCTCTCTTTATTGTTTCACTATTTATTTATACCCTCTAGTCCTTCTTTACACCCCTTCTTGCCCAGCTTGCCCAGACCCAGCAGTGAAATTCCCTGGGTAGGTATGAAACTAACATCATTCCCGGATAAAAATCTACCTTGAAGGATGAAGAGCAACCCCCGTTTGTAACTGGGAGGCATGAAAAAGAACACATCACTTATCTGAATTTGCTGTTCATCCAAGCACTGTTTATGGAGATTTACAGTACCTTGCCTGCGCAAAGAGCTCTATTGCATGGTGACTGCTGAAGGATTTTAGGTGGCAGTATTAGCTACGGTATTAAAAATGCATCGGAAGGCACGGGGTGGGAGATTAGTTGGATAGAAAGACCCATGAATGAAGGGTTAATTACATTCAAAGAGGCCATCGTATGGAGCAGAAGAGGCAATAGGTTTCTTTTCTTCAAAATTTACTAAATAGCTGGAAACACGGTTTAATGAATTTTAATGGGATCTTTCTGAATCCTATGCATATTGCATCTGCTGACTGTAGGAAGTCAAAGTATTGTTGAAAGGAAGGGTATTGCCCTACTTTAGGTTTCACAGTTCAGTATTTAAAAAAATATTCTGCAACAAGCACTTTATTCAATATATATTTTTCTCCTTATTTAATTCCCCCCCTTGCAAGCGGAAAAGACTTTCAGGATCTACGAGCCCTCAATACCATAGATTATTCTACTGTTATATAACACATGCTTTACATTTATTGAGCCATCTTGTGCCGTCAAGATAAAGGAGGCCTTAGTATTTTTCCCTGCTTAGGAGCCATCTATGAAGATGTGGTGATGAATTCTGCTCTCAGTTATACCCATGTAAATCTGGAGCCGCTGACTCCTGTTAATTTCTTCCAGGATTACTGTGATATAAATGAGATCAGGATTTGGCCCAGTCTGGTGGGAGGAAGAAAAGAGAGAAAGAGTCAGAATTCTCTTTTTTCCTTTGCAAAGTGCATAGGCTGGGATGCGATCATATACTGCACAACACATTTCCATGAGGGTTCCAGCAGGGGCAGCAGAAAAACCAATCTATTTGACTCCGATACAACACAAACAAAATATTTGTACTTTAGAGAGAGTGGGTCATTTAGCAGCATGTTAAAAATCTTGACTGCAACATCTTCATCATGCTGATTTGTGGTGACACAGCATCTTCTCCCTCCTCAAAATGAAAGGGAAACTGAGGCAGGGCATGTAGTGAACTTGTCTCAGAACAGCTGCCTCTGGCTCCTGCCCATATTTTTATGTTCACTATGTTGAGGTTGCCCATTGCCTTGGTAACTTGAATTTTCTGTTGCTCTTTCTCAAAATGCCAAGCACCCTCTCAGACATCTGATAGTATGAGGCTGCCCTACTTTTCATTAACCTGGGGCCCAGTTCTCCTCCGGGGTGCAGAGAGAGTTGCTGAGACCCTCTCAAAAGATGAATTGAGATTCCCTCAAAGCCAGCAGGAACTGACAGGGCTTAACACTTTCCAGGACTGTGTTTAGGTGTATTGAAGGAGAAAAACTGCAGTGTTTTATCTGCAGCAGCATGATCAGTATGGCAAAACTTCTCTATTAGAAGCATTATGATATCTATATAGAAATGGTTACACTGACACATAAACACGCACTCACACAAATAGCAGAAGGAAAGTAAAATCATCAAGCATTTTTACACCAGTATGACTGTGGCCACCCTCCAGGTCTTACTGGTATAATGTTTTCTATGACAAGGTGTTACGCTGGTTGTGGACCCAGAGGGTATCCCAGTGCAGGAGTGAGAGATTCCTAAGAGCAGAGACAACCTCAGATCTGAGTCTGGGCTCAGCCTTTCCACACAGAGAACAGCAGGAGGACTTGCACTTGAACTTTTGTGAAGAAGAAAGACAGGTATTCAAATGCACTTCTGCAGGACTCTAGGCAGCACCACTCCCCAGTATGAAATTGTTGTTGCTTTTTCCACTTGTCTCCCCATCCCCCCCTCATGTGTTTCAGATCTTGCTCTCCTTACAATCAGACAATGTGAAGTCTGCTTGAATGGCACAGATAAGTTAGCCATGCAGCTCGGAGCTCCAACCCTAAACCACCTAGCCTCCCTTTGATCTGAAATCAAAACAAAAGACGCCAGCATCAAAACGATCCTTTGCCAGGTAACGGTTACATTGTGCACGTTGCCTTAACTCAGCTGCAAGGAGCTCTCATCTCTTTGTATCATGCCCAGATCTGCGCTCATCTTAATACTTTATCAATGTGCCAGCAGGCTGTTTCTACAGTGGATACAGCTGTGCAGAAGCTGTCAGATTTTTTAAGTAAAGCATTAAACAATACTTCAGGTGACAGCAAATTGTTATTTCCTTATGCCCCCCCCCCCGTTCATACTTCTTCTCCTCCCTCACCATGCCCAGACGCTGAAGCCCTTGTTTTTATGTCAATTTCATGCTCAAATTATACAACCCAAATATGTTTTCCCTTCTTCCNTTGTCCTTACTCTTCTGGCACTGCTTTTTTTTTTTTTTTTTTTTTTTTTTTCTTTTCTGATAGGAATTGTTCTCTCTCTAAGGGGTGGAGAAAGAGGCACAGGAATCCTTCCAAGGAGCTGCAGACAAAATGAGCCTCATGAGCAAGTGGCCTGCCTTTGTGGCTCATTCCCTCTCTGTTTAGGTGAGCTGCTGCGGCTTGCCTAGAAAAGACACCCACCTCACCCATGTCCTGCACAAGGACAGTCTTTGATTCGCAGCTCTATCTAGACTTTTAATGCACCATTACGGGGTCGTTGAGAGCTGAGAGTTAGGAGAGATGGCTTTTTTTCCTAGCTCAGCTGTTGGTTTACTCTGCAGACGCTGAGCAAGTAATTTCTAGAGAAAAATTAAAACTGGCTGTCACTTTTTTTAGTGCCTACTTGTTTTGTATGCTCGTTGTGTACGTGCTTTGGGGAGAGGGGTCCCTACTGCAATTGGTGTTTCAAGCTGGACACTGTAAATTAGTGATCAATTTAAAAAACTTGGATATTTAACATGTCAGCATTGTGTTCCTGACCTCTGCTCTACAAAAATGGATAAGTTATACTTCTTCATGAAGAACTTTGAGATCTTCCAGAAAGTTAACAAATTGTCATTCACTTGAAGTACCAGGTATCAGACCTTGTTGGACTTGCACATACTGTGTTAACAGATATTTCCTAACAGGCAGAACTTTGACAGATTCTTGCTGAAGGGAGTCCATGCTGTTTTGGTGAACAGTAATCAAGCCATCCCATTTTTCTTTCTCCTTTTTCCTCTTTTCCAGAGAGGAATAGTTACTGAGGTACCAGTACCTGAGAACAAACTTTACTCCTCGTATGTCTCCTTCTGCACTGACCCTCTTCTATTAAATCCACCCGGATTTGATATAGGCAGGACCAAAGTCAGCCTAGCTTGACTCTCGCTGTCTCTTCAACACACCAGATACAATGCTGCCACATTGTGGCTCATTCCTATCTGTTCTGCCGCACACACTCGCCCAGTGCTCGGATCTTGCAAGTGAGCATCCTGGCTTTCTCTCCAGGGATGGCTCATGGCACTCCAACTCACACGCTGCCTTGTCAGGGATGTTAACCAACCCCACTTGCTCCCACAATAGGTAGAGACCACAAAAAAGCCCCCTTGCCAGGGGTCATCAATTACAATACCCTTGCAGTCTCCCATAGTTTGTCTTGTGTGACTGCTGGTGCTTTGTAGAAAGACACTCTGAGTTGGAAGGGAGGGTATAGAAATGCCAGACTTCATTTCTCTGATATACACCACCTCCTTTATGTTTTAACATCATCTCCAGATTCTTATAGATGTGGCAGATCCCTTTGG
>VZRW01001483.1:69911-100516 GCA_013398125.1 Aegotheles bennettii
TTTGATTCGCAGCTCTATCTAGACTTTTAATGCACCATTACGGGGTCGTTGAGAGCTGAGAGTTAGGAGAGATGGCTTTTTTTCCTAGCTCAGCTGTTGGTTTACTCTGCAGACGCTGAGCAAGTAATTTCTAGAGAAAAATTAAAACTGGCTGTCACTTTTTTTAGTGCCTACTTGTTTTGTATGCTCGTTGTGTACGTGCTTTGGGGAGAGGGGTCCCTACTGCAATTGGTGTTTCAAGCTGGACACTGTAAATTAGTGATCAATTTAAAAAACTTGGATATTTAACATGTCAGCATTGTGTTCCTGACCTCTGCTCTACAAAAATGGATAAGTTATACTTCTTCATGAAGAACTTTGAGATCTTCCAGAAAGTTAACAAATTGTCATTCACTTGAAGTACCAGGTATCAGACCTTGTTGGACTTGCACATACTGTGTTAACAGATATTTCCTAACAGGCAGAACTTTGACAGATTCTTGCTGAAGGGAGTCCATGCTGTTTTGGTGAACAGTAATCAAGCCATCCCATTTTTCTTTCTCCTTTTTCCTCTTTTCCAGAGAGGAATAGTTACTGAGGTACCAGTACCTGAGAACAAACTTTACTCCTCGTATGTCTCCTTCTGCACTGACCCTCTTCTATTAAATCCACCCGGATTTGATATAGGCAGGACCAAAGTCAGCCTAGCTTGACTCTCGCTGTCTCTTCAACACACCAGATACAATGCTGCCACATTGTGGCTCATTCCTATCTGTTCTGCCGCACACACTCGCCCAGTGCTCGGATCTTGCAAGTGAGCATCCTGGCTTTCTCTCCAGGGATGGCTCATGGCACTCCAACTCACACGCTGCCTTGTCAGGGATGTTAACCAACCCCACTTGCTCCCACAATAGGTAGAGACCACAAAAAAGCCCCCTTGCCAGGGGTCATCAATTACAATACCCTTGCAGTCTCCCATAGTTTGTCTTGTGTGACTGCTGGTGCTTTGTAGAAAGACACTCTGAGTTGGAAGGGAGGGTATAGAAATGCCAGACTTCATTTCTCTGATATACACCACCTCCTTTATGTTTTAACATCATCTCCAGATTCTTATAGATGTGGCAGATCCCTTTGGTGCAAGCAAAATATAGGAATGTGAACAGGATCAGGCCACTCTTTTCTTAAACATCCCTTCTCTTTCTTTATTGGCTGTGAAGTTCTTAATTCCCTTTATTTTTTCTCCCATTACTTTTTTTCTTTATTTCCTTCCCTCTTTTGGGGAAAAGAAAAACACACACACACAAAAACACAGCAGGGCAGGAAATTAAACCTTTCCACAATGATGCTTTGGTAAGATGCTGTCTTTTTGCTCATTTATTTTGCACAGATTGTCTTTTATAGGGAGAAAGGAAGGAGTGAGATTGAGGGATGTGACAGAGAGGACAACTGAGTAGAGGAAAGAAAGTCCTTTAATTTATTTGGAGAGCTTTGCCATTCGTTGTTGGTGGCTTTTCCCCACACACATGAGAAAACCAGAAGAGCTTTAAACTCATCAACAACACTCACATGAACTAAACGCCAGGTGGAACTGCTGCCATTTTCCTGGATACGATAAGGATAATGGCTTCCTCCTGGCATGATTCTCTCTGTTTTGTTCTGATTATGCAAGTCCAAGGTGTACTGCAACAGTACTAGGCATTCCAAGGCTCCTTTTAATCCAGGAAATTAATTAATTGCTTTATACTGAAAGGCTTATTCAAAGTAAGGCCATAGCATCCCCCTCAAATCCCTCTTGCTGTTTTAGGATGATATGAGCCATTGCAGCCAACAAGCACTGGATGTCTCTGATTCCCTCTTCATCTTCAGTTCTCCCAAGACAGCATGGTTTACCTCCGTGTAGTGGATCCTCAGAGAGGATCTGGCTCTTGGGAATATTGAAAGTCAAAGAGCAGGAGGGCTGTGCCAGAAGTTTGGGAACCTGCACTTTGAAAAGATGAAGAAACATCAAGGTTAGTCATTATTTCTGGGGAAAATGTGCCCTAAACAAGAAGAATCTAGTGTTCATCCATGGAAGTGTCTTACCCTTCCTGGAATCAGGCTTAGATTTTGAGGCTGACTTTTCACATTCAAGTGTGATAACAACCAGCTATGTCTGGGTCCCTGCAAACCCCAGCCACCAACTGCAGGCAGGGAATTTCCACACATCTCATGTGCAGTGTGGGTTAGCCCAGGGAAACAAGAATGGAGAATAGTCTCCATTATTTCTATCTCTCTCCCTGGTGGTTATTAGCAAAGGATACACCTGCAGCCCTCGTGCTGTGCAAACACTGCCAGGCACCTGATGGTGTATCTGATACCAGGTTTAAACAGTTTCATGAGCAGAAAGGTTCCACAATCCTCAAAACAATTTGTTCTCTGTGGCTGCTTGGTTTTATGTTCCTGTTGGCATAAAATCATGTGAAGAACCACATATTGCCTGTTTTTACTAAGAGAGAGGGGCAACCTTAGAGTGAAGAATGCTGTCATTAAAAGAAAAACCTAGTGAGGAGGAGGCATCTGAAAACAGTGGTTTAGTAACCAGACAAGTGGATCTGGGACTCCTATCCCCAGAGACCTGGTTAAAGTTGGGATACATGTAACTCTGATTGAAACAAGAGAATTGTGGGTTTGTTCCAGGGCATCATGTATGGGGACATTTTGTGTTATGAAGACCTGAGTGCTTATTTATGTACCTTTTGTTTTGGACAAAATTCTGTGACTCAGTTTCCTGAACTGTAAAGTGAATAAGGTAATAACCCCGTGTCTGGAAGGGTAGCATGCAAAGCCTTATAAAATACATGAGATATTTTGAGGAAGGGTCACTAGAAGTGTTGAATAATTTAAAAGGCCACAGGAGGTCAATGCATAGCAAAAGACATGGGTTTTGTTAGTATTTTTAAAGCGCAGAGCACATTTTAAAATAGTCTGTAATATTAAGATACTTATATTTTTTCCTTGCACTTTAGCTCTCTATGCATTTTAATTTTTTGTAATTTTATTATATTTTTCCAGCAAAAGCTGAGATCAGGACCTTACTGGTCTAGATGCTGTACAAACGCATACAGACCTACTGTATTTCAAATGGACACAAACACACAGCAAGTAGGAGAAAGAAGTACCAGATCATGATCTAATAGGTTTGGTTTCTAACCTTGAGTTGCACTGAGATTAAGACTCAGATCCTTAAAGGCACTTAGAGCCCAACTCCCATTGAAATCAATGGGTGTTAGATGCCTAAATAGCTTTATGGATCTGAGCATAAGTGACTTATCCAAGGGCAGAGTGGCGATCTACAGCTGGGTTGGGAATTAAACACAGATTATACAAGTCCCAGTCTGATTTCTTAATCACAAAATCATCTTTCCTCTCCATATTCTGTGCCATAAATTCATGGCATTCACATCACAGAATGGATACATAGTGCCCATCACATAAAATCACTGGAAACCTGCAGTGACAACAGAGATTTTCCTCAAACCAAGCCCAGGTATAAATACATCATTATACTTGGTCTGGTCTTTGGATTGGCTTTTGCTCTCCCTTACACCATAGAAACTCCTATGGCCTTCAGAGTTGCCTCCCTAGGTTTACACTCAGGTGACAGAGAGCAGAATCCAACCCCAGCACTACAAGTTCAAACATTTTTCACCCAGCTCTAGGGAGGAGAAGGATTAGACAAACTGAACTTTCTGAAAAGATCAATATGGAACATCTCTTTCAATTACTCTCCAAGGTACTAAGCCTGTGAAGTCGGTTATGGTGCATTTATAAATCTTTCCAGGGGGGGCTGTCTGACATCCTCCTCTTCTATCTTTACTCCTTGCAAGGAATCCCTTATTGCCTGGGATGGGCTGGCAGGGCAGCTTTACTCACAGTGACTGGCAGGGAAGGATCAAGCCAAAGTCTCTCAGAATTAGGACAGATGGGGACCTTTTTGATCTCCCTTCCCCAGACACAAACATTCACATAATCAGAGATGCAGCTGTGGAACAACAGGATGGGCCGGATCCAAACTTTGTGAAAGCCACTGCAAAGTCACCAGGGCTAGAAGATATTTCAGAAGCTAAACATGTATGTTATACATCCCAAAATGATCACAGCCCTGGCAGATAACTAGTTTAGATCCAGTTATATAGGGCATGGTGTGGGGAAACACTTATGCCGATACAGCTCCTTCAATTCATTAGAACAGGTTTTAAACCTACCAAAAAACATTATGCTGAAGATGTTGATTTAAGTTCAGTCATCTCCCACAAGCCTGCTGGCTCCTCTCTGATACTGCGGGGTTGAAGTGAGGATTTGGAGCACGCAGGGAGAGTTTTCTAGAGGAGCATGAGTCACTATACCGTAGCTACGGTTTTCTGTGCATTTACCTGCCAGGATGATAGGAAACCTGCCAGTTAAAAGAGCATCAGGTTCACTGGAGGTGTAATCTGTGCCCCTAACTCTCTTTCTTCAAGCACCCCTGCCTAAGATCAGGCTGTCTAAAGTTTTATCTTGTCTTCTGTCTTGGTGTCTGGTTAGAACCTTCTCTAGAGGCATTAGCTGAAAGGCAGTAACAGGCTCAGACAGCAAAGGCTGTGAGTGTTTAATACATATAAGCTATTTAGACGTTGCTTCAACAAGGCTGCAGGATTAAAGCATGCTAATTCCCATCTTCCAAATCCTGCTGCAGACCAGATCTAAAGGCACCATTGCCAGCAGAACTGGCTCCATTTCTGCAAGGGTGCTTCTTTCCCATAACATGTGGTAAACTAGTTTTGGAATACATCTCAATACCTAGGATAAGTCTGTGGCTCCTCTTAGAGTGAAAGAAAATCTACACAATGGTGTAAAGAGAACAAACAGAGTCAGGGCAGCTCAGCCTCTTCTCTGCATTAAATACACCCTCCTGCATCATATGGTGTTCTTGCATCCTGTGGTTGCCTCAGCTCTGGGCTAGAGCTGTCCCCTGTGTCACCTTTGCTGGGGCCAGGAGCCCCCCTGTGCTGGGTGCTGCACAGATGGGGGACAAAAAGACACCTCCTGCCTTAAGGCACTGAGATGTCGAGCAGGGGACGAGAGACAGCAGATGGATACTGGCAGACGGGGGAAGTGTGATGAGATGCTGAGACGTTATTCGGCAACATGGCTGACAGCCATCTCAGCGTCCCAGCCACTCCAGGTACCCAGGCAAGAGCCAGGGGTGAGGAGAGGCTCGGCGGCAGCCAGGGGGATGGCTTTTGGTCTTGGCTAATTAACTCACAAACATGACAACCACCCTGGGACGTCTCCCAGCATGTTCTTTCTTGCCCTTCAGCTCTGCTTTACCCCAGTCTGAGAAAGGGCAGGAGGAAGGGATGTCCTTGGGTCTTGGCCACTCTGACAAGAAAGTTGGGGAGATTCCTGGCCTGGGAGGGTCTGCTTTACTCACATATCTTCACAGAGTTGACACCTCTGCAACTCTTCACCCTTGTTTTTAAGCAATAAGGAACTGTAGATTTACACCAGAAGATGGGGCAGGAAGAAGGGGGAGCTGGCAGCGTGTGAGAAAGGCTGTAAATAGGACTGGGGAAAGTGTTTTCCATAATTTCTTTGTTTCAAGATGACCAAACACTCAGCAAGTAGAAGGGTGAAGCTGTCTGTTTTTCATGCACTGGGGATTTGGCCCTGTGAGGATAGCCAGAAGGGACATTTAGGCACTGATGTGGCATCCTTTCCCTACCAAGCCTGAAAGCTGTGTCAGTCCAGAAGACCTACTCACTGCCACCGGGTGGAAATAACACTACGGGGCTGCAGCAGGGAAGGCACTTCGGGAGCAGCTGCTGATTATGGCGAGTAAAACTGTCCATAACCTGATCTAACTGCAGGATCAGGCTGCAGTGAAGTTGAAAAGGATCTGGCATACCCAGTGACAGCATTCAGTATAACTGCCAGCCTTATTTTAACCCAGTTGGTGCTGTTAATGAGGGGATGTATAGGCACTGAGAAATATTTGCATGCAGTGACTGCACAAGGATTGAATCTTTCGGAGTGAAATTTCTAGTGTGAGACAGCCTTGGTATATGTTACGAAGAATTAATATTTATAGGCAGTCTTAGCTTGGAATTTCTATACAGAGGTACATTTGCATTTTTGGAAAAGAACTTTTTAAGAACTTTTTTTCTTTTTCACTAAGTAGAAATAACTTGTTGATATACAATGTAGAGTATGAAGGGGTTATTACTACCACATTTACAGATATTTGAGCAAAGTGCACATTATAGATGTATTGTTATACTGTAGTGGTTACATTATCTAGAAAAAAACAGACATGCACATGACTACATTAAAGATTTAGGGCTCTATTCTGCACCATTTATGCCAATTGAAGTTTTTCGCTGATTTTAATGGAAGTTAGATAGGGGCGTATATGCCAATGTAATGCAGCTGCTAAGGAATAAATATCGACACAAATGGGTCAATATATTGGTGTCTTTTAAGTGCTAAAACTGTACTTTGTGATACCTATTGCAATTTTTTGCGTGTTCATTGTAATTGCTGTGCAGCCATCCTGCTGCTAAAGAACAGGATGCAGAGGGTACCAGTATTCACTGTGTAGTAGTGACATCTTCAGGTTGCTACCAAAACCAGTCCCCTCTGTGCAAGGTGCCGCACATGCATATGTGGAGAAAGAAATCTTTAGTGAGAGATTTGATGACTTGACCAAGGACACAGGGCACATCTGTGATGGAGGTAGCAGTGACAGCCAAGTACTGCAGCTCCAAGGAGAAATCGGAACTACAGACTCACAAATGGTTAATGCAGCCTGGCATGAAAGGTTTGGGATGTTTTTTACCAGTGGGGAAAGCAAAAAAAAAAAAAAGAAATTTATGTTAAGCTCAAAAGTTAATTCTTGTTTTACTTTCTAAGGAAAAAAAAAAATCTCAAGGTATTTTTCTTTTGAGCACTTTCATGCTGGAGCATCATGCACTGGTACTTTTCTTAAAAACATAATAACAAAACCAAGCCCTTGTTATTTAAAATATAAAGTATACCCACAGATAAACTTTTTTTTTAGATAATCAAAGAAAATGTTTCAACTTTATCCTTTTCATGTCCTGCTTGAATCAACATGCCAAATTTCCTCCAAATCTGTGAACAGCCTTCCTTCCTGCTAAGCTATTTTTCCTCTACAAATATCAGCTGACAAAAAAATCGTGCAAGTCTAGTCATCAAAATAACGGTCTGCTCTCAGTCTCTCTAAACTAAGCAAAAAGTAGACAAAATAGAAAACAAATTAGGAAAGAGTCAAAGAGGCCAGAACAAAAGCGAAAAGGATTTCTTGTCTTAAAGCAGAAGCCTGGAGTATGGGGATATTACTCTATGTACAAGACCCACTGGAAACAACCACCTCCATAAGAACAGAGAAAGTGCTGCACTCTGCCTCCATCTAATACGTGAGATTTATAAGTGCTTCAGTTCTCCAGAGGCACTCAGGCATATTGCTATATATAGGACTGTTCCCAGATTACAGAATGCCTTCCCTTGACTGTAGCATTATCCGACCACAGGGACTTTTTCTTTTTTTAAAAAAAAAAAAAGAAAAAAACACAACAATAGCTCACTCCAAGCAGTTTCCCTTTGTTCACTCTGCCACCAGTGTTAATCATTGCGTGGAAATGGATTCAATGTCCAGTTCAAAAGCAATCCTAAGCAAATACAGATAAACGACTCCTCCTGGGAAGTGACAATATTTGTGGGAAACATAACACAGACAATAGATTTGTTTTCTGAATGAGTTAGCTGTAAAGTCAGTTAAGGCCCTGACTCACATTGAGCTGTACCTCCAGTGGGGCCAGGGCTGGACAACAGCAGAGACTGTGGAAGCCAATGTTGGAGCTGGTGGAGGTCCCAGTGGGTTACCAGCATCACCCACATACATCTTGGGGTATGCTGCGTGCATTTCATCCACATCAAACCCATGGAGGACATGAGTCTGTCATGGCTTCTGCCTCCCAGTCAGGCTGTTTAGCTTGGGAAGTCATTGTTGTAATCTGAAACATTCACAGGGACAGCAACCATTGCCCATGAAAGAACAGTGACCAAAAAAACTTGGGCATGACCTGTTACTACTCCCACTTAGGATGTGGTTTTATGCTTTTTTAGGGAAGTCAGGGATAGATATTGCAAGGGTGCTGAGTCCCCTTTTTGTGGAGCCGATTTCCCTTTCCCTTTGACGTATAAGGAAATTAGGCTCTTTGCCCTTCTTCACTCTTAAACTGGTGTGTGATTACATATGCCTCTGCTTCTACCATCACTAGCCCCTCCTCCATTTCTTCCATTTTTTTCATGCTTTCCTTCTCTGTCATTATTTTTGTCCAACAGCTATTTGTTCAGTAATCTCCCCCAAGAGATTAGCACACTAATAGGCAGTCAACAAAACAAGAAAGAAAGAAAGACACAGTACTTAAAGGATGAATACTTGGGAGAGAGCATCAGTCTTTTGATGTCTTGATTCCAGTCGGGTTTATTTGCTATATATATGTCTATAATAACTATACATCTTCGTACAGCTGTCCTACCACTCAAACACAGATTTCTGACTGCTTTGCAAAACTTATACTTCTCCTTCACTTACTAGGAGGAGGAAAACATTAGCATTCCTGGTACCTGAGGGGTTACCCCAGGGGCACAGAGTAATCCACTCATTTTGGGCGTAGGATGGCTTATCTGCAGAGTCAGTCCACCCATTACACAAGTTTCTCTGCTCTCTATGCCAGCAGCCCCTGTCCTGAAAACACCTCCACACCTCCTATTTTAACCCTATGATTGCTCCTGTTCAAGGCAACAGAAAGTCCACTTCCCCTGGTGGTTGGATAAATAACACAAGGCAGAACTGGAGCCCCATCTGTAGACAGACATGCTGAATATCACTCAGCTATAGATGGCTAAAAGAATATCATCTGATCTTTAGCGACCCTATTACACCAAGTGAATGACAGCCAGGTATTTAATACACACACACAGAAAAAGGGAGAGGAATTCAAGGCGAAAACATGCATGTAACTGCATCACATTTTGCATCATGGTCTGACAACGACTGCAAGTAAACTTTTTAAAGAAAGTTTGGTTTTGCAGGCATGCTCCTTCTTTAGTGACTGCTTCTACTTTCTTTTTCCTCAGACAAATTCTTCTTTTGAACTGGCAGCAGAGACTTACTTAGGACTGCATGAGGCGCTCTTGAAAACATCCTTTTTTCCTTCCCTGGAAACTGAGACCACACACTTGGGCAATTTTATTTTTTTTAACAGATCGGTAGACACTCTTTTCATTTCGCCCTTGTGATTTTATACAGAATACTTTTTCAGGCAGATCTTTTCACACCCCTCCAAAGCAGTCAAAGAAATCATTTGTGTCCATGCAATTAGCACAAAGGGAAAAAAAAAAAAAAGAAAAAACTACAAGAGCCTAATAATTTCATCTGAAAAATCCTCCAGATTGTTAATATTCTGAAGTAACAAATCCTTTTGAACAGAATTTCAAAAAGTCATGCATGCCTCTAACAGTCATTTTAAGTACCCACAAATCTGGGAACATACAGAAGCTAATAACTTCAAAGTGATAATAACACCATACATTCTGCCCCCAGTTCGGCCCTGATCCTGCCAGATGAAGCTGGTAGGAACTGCATTATTGACTTTCTTGAGCATATGAAGTATTTAATGGGATGCAGCCTCTCTCAAGTTAAATGGATTGCATGGGCGTATCAGAATTTGCCCTCGCATTTCTGATAATCTGTAGCTCAAAAAATACCTGGCGGACTCCAATATACAGAATCCGTAGGGAGACAATAGGGGGACATGTACTTGGGGAGTGAAAATGCAAAGGATCAGCAGGAGTAAACCTCAAATCTTCACAGTAATACAGGTATTTTAGGTATCCAATGTCCTAGAACTCCTCTCAAAAGGGCAGGGTAGCATAGTTATACCCTGCGATTCCCATCATATGCAGAAGAGGGAGTTGCTATTAGAGTTTGGAAGGCCATGAAGTTGCTACTTTTGATTTCAAGGAAAATAAGAAATTGGATTTTAAAAGCTGATAGAGCTTTATTTTCAGCTATGATACATTCATAAAAATGGAAGAGACCTTCCAAATTATAATGTTGGTTTAAAAATCTTGAGAGAAAATGCATTCAATCATTTTATCTCAAAACAGTACGTTTTGAGATTTCTAATTTTTGTTTTGCCATATTTCAATCTTTAAGATTCAGATTTTCTCAGTTAACACACAGGCTGGAAAACGTACCTAAAAAAAAAAGAAAAGTTGAGATTCTCTTACATTCTCACACATTCTGTAGCTAGTTGTGAGGAAGTCCAGCAAAGCACATGAGGCTTGTAGAAACTGGAAGAGATGGCAATACCAAAAAAAATGGCAAATTGGTTTTTGAGTATGCACGTGGTGCATTTAGTTATTTTGATGTTCAGGTCTCAGAATTATCCTTTAAATTTTGCTTTACTCATTATTCATTCCCATTTGCCTTTTTCTGGAGTTCAGTGAATATAGGTACCAGCTTTATAAACAAAGTTTACATCTTTAAAGGTTGCTTAGGAAAGCTTTTGAACATTAAAGATGAAAAGAGAAGAAGAAAGGAAAAGGAAAGAAAAATGTTGCTTTGTTAAGAACATAAGTACAGCCATGCTGATTCAGAGGTATTGTATACACAAGGCCACTCTGCACCCAGCAGTGGGCATAAGCAAATGCCCAGAGAACAGTAAAAACAGGGCAAGTATATACAATACCTCTCTCAAATATTCTCCCAGCCTTTCATCATTCTTAATCAAGGGATTTCCAAAGCCTGATGTGGTGCATTTCTTCATGTAATAAAATAGAATGGGCAATTTCTTCATTGTGAAGATTTGATTCACAATTCTTGAAGTCTTACTACCATACGCACACTGTAACTTCTACCAAAGTCTGTATATCTGGTCAACAGTGAAGGGAAAAGTAATTCAGAGGGCACAATAAAGCCTTGAGAAGAGTCTTTTGGAAGAACCCAAGAGGAAATAACGGCCCTGAGACCTAGCTGGAGCATACTAGATTTGAATATGTCTTTTAGGACTGGCCATAAAGATTTATGCCCCTAGTATAAGAAAAAAACCCAAAACTATTGCGTAATTCTTTGGAGGAAAGGTGTATCTGGAACCGGATGAAATGCCTGCAATAAAAGCTGAATCCATGTAAAATTCACACCCATTTAATGTTTCACTCTAAGCTTCAGGATCAGCTAGATTAATTTTGAAGTCCATCCAACCTTTCAGGTGAGTCCGGATTTGAGAAAACAAGGAGGACTTTTGCTTTTGTAACTTTATCCTGTGGATGAAACACTGATGAGTCTTTCACATGGAAACAGCTATCAGTGCCCAAAACAAAACCTGAGTAAATATGACTGGAGAGAAAGGATAAAGATTTCTTTTGTTCATATTTTTATTATGCCTGTACAACATTTCCTAAATCAAAGGCTGGGGTATTAAAATTAGTGACCAAATTTACCAGTACTTCTGTAACAGGAACTTCACACCATCCAGCATCCTACAAGGAAGATTAATTTCTATCATTATCTTCCACAAACTGCTTTTTTAAAACTTAATTCCCACTTTGTGTCTGTGAACGGTGCAATAATATTGTCTTTCTATTTGTATTTTCTGGCCCAGGCCAACATCAAAGGCAGCAGTACAAAATTAAGGAGTGCTTTGGATTTCTATTCAAACCACTCTGTATTCCAAACCCAAGCCCCTGTCTCCCCTCGTCTCAGGTAGACATTTGCATCCTTTAAATGATCTTGTTTATTCTATGTGTCGGAATATAGTTATCTGAATATTAATTATGGTTTTAGTGAAGTTCATCGGTTGAGTGCAGGAATTGAGAATTCTTCCTTCAGTCGCAGCCACCTGCTTAGATTTCTGTGTTTATCTGCTTCACTGAGTTTAAATCAGTTTCTGTAAGTGAAAGTCTGTTGCTTTGAGCAGATGTTAATGCTCAGAAATAGTGTACAGTCTGCCATTAGCATATGTAGCATAATGCTAATAAATAGAGGCATGTACCACCCTTGAAGGTGATTCTGATTTCATTGAAAAGTCTCTCCCCCCCCATCCTGCCAGCCCCTTTCCTTAGGGAAGCCTCTCATGTATACAGCTGTTATAAGTGAAGGACCTTCCTCCCACCCCCAGCAAGACCTTAGCAAATGGTCCGTTCTGTTTATGCTACATTTGGATGATTAATGATATTGTATATTGTAACTAAATTGTACTGCTATTATCATCAGGTCACTGCTGACAACTAGATATATCATCTCTGGGGTTCATATACAGATAACAATTTTAACTATGTGGATAAGTAAAGGCTTGATGGTGTCCTAATGCTAATGTAAATATTACCGCATATTGGAAGTCGGTAATGCACCGTATATAGGGATTGCATTACACAACAGCAGCCATCGGGTAGCTGAAGCTGGTAACAGTGGTTTTCTACTTTATCTTCCTTCTTAATTTTTTTCTTGTCCCTCAGGATTTTGAATAATCCATCTATAAAACCTGACAACCATTTGGGCTCAAACGGACCCAGCAGCTTTCAAGCAAAACTGTAATCAAACCAATTTGGGATGTCCTGGGTGTTGAGAGCGGGGAGTTCAGTTGCCTCTGATGTAGCGCTCTGAGCTCCAGCACTAATATGGAGTCACTGGGAGAAAAGTTGTTGCTAGAGCATGGCCAGCTTAGTCAAGAGCAGGAGAGCTGGTAATCTGAGAAAGCCAGCTCATGAAGGTGTCTTCATGTTTTGTCTAGAGAGAAGATCAACGTTCTTAATCCTGACAGCTGCAGGTAACCATTTGAGAGAGAGATCATATTGAGTCAAGATGAAAAATTTGAGAACGGACTTATTGCAGAAATGCAACATTACAGCTCCTGGCTAAAGTTGAGAGTATATTAAAAAGATAGTAGTGAACAAGAAATTCAAATTGAGCAAAGGCTCTGTCCCTTTAACTATTCATCCATCAGTAACTGGCACATGTCATGTTAGGGTTGAGACTAGAAATTAATTATTCTTGCTAATATTGAGGAGCCTTATTGCACCAACCCTTATCTTCATAAATCCCAATATATAACAGGAGCAAAATCGCGGAAGTCACTGTAATAATACCAGCAGAAAACTGGAGCATGATAAGGATCAGCTTACAGGCATTGCATTTCCATGAGTCTAATTCCCATTTCATAGGGAGGAAAACATAGCAATCTGCACTCAAAAAGAGAAGGGAATAGCTGGATCAGAGCCCCCAACTGATTTATACTCTCAATTTCCTACTGAGATAGCAACAGCAGTCATGAAAAGCAAAGTCTACCAATAATTCTGTTCTCCCATCAATGTGCACAGGAAGATTTTCCTAAAACCAAGAAATGATTGGAGTCAGATTTCACTGGACAGTGGTTACTTTTAAGTGGTTTGTGCTCCTCACTTCCATCATTTCGAGTGGTTGATGTTTCCCATTTTACACAGAGGAAAGCATTAGAAAGGATAAATATTTTGCACAGAAATAAAGGTACAAGACTAAGTTCCCAGCTCAGTAATTGTAACACATTTAGTCTGCTATTCAAATGCTATTTTGAAAAAAACAAAAACAAAAACCAAAAACTTGACAAAAAACCCTCCACCCACCCAACCAGTTCAGAACAAAATAAGCATGCAAAGCAATGGTACTTTGTATTCTTGGAGTCCATGTTGCAGGAGCAAATCTCTTGTTGGTAGATTTTTACAGATATCCAGAACCCGAAAAAAAAGTCCAAAGCAGATCTTGGAGTACTCAGGGCTGAGTTATATCTACAGAGAGGCAGTGGCAAATGGAGCCCTGTGATATTAGCCCCCTACTAATCATCACAGACGAGTGCATCTTTTCACTCCACAAACTGCACCTCCTGGGCAAGGGATTCATCTTTAAGCAGAAGCACCCAATAGCTGCGGGTCTCAGAGCAAAAAGGCAGAATTGCTACCTCCACTCCAAGCACACCTTTGCTGTAAAATCAGCCCATCCAACAATTTAAGAGACATAAAATAAAGACCAAGCTGTATCAATTCATTTGTATTCCACTGGTGTTCTCTTGCCCACTGTTTGCACTTATTGATCCACAACTAAAGAGAAGGGCAGAAACAGGAAAGAATAAAGGTAAGCCTAAAAAGTGCTGCTGTTCTAAAGCAACATAAAACAACTTGAAGCTGGAGGGCAGAGGAGGGACAAGGAAGCAGAACAGCAAGAGAAAAGGAGAATAGAGAAAGGAGGAGAGAATTAGAGACAGAGCAAACAAGATTAAGTTTCATCTGACTTATTGGATGTACACTCACAAAGCAAAAGGCAGGGCGAGGAAGGGCAGAGGGAGAGAACATGAACTGCAGCAAGTTCTGTCCTGAGGCTCAATGCAATGGTTTTGTTAGGGACTCTCTGAGACTGGTGCCACTTCGCATGATGTGTAGCTTTAATGAAAGAAGGAGGGGGTCAGGAGCAAAGGGAAAAAGAAAAAGCTGCTGAGACTCTCTGTCTCTTCCTCAGTCTCAGTTTGCAGAGACCTATTGGCCATAACTCTTGCAGGGCAAATAACAAGCGTTCCCCATCCAAATGCAAGTACATTGGCACTTAATCCTATTTTATAAAGGTTATAGTTTTACATAAATCACTCACTCTAAATGCACTTTAGTCATCCTCCTCGTGTTAAGTTTCCCTTTAAGCCTAACTAGGCAAGGAGGATTTCTCCCACTGGTCCTCTGGACATGACGCCACCAAGATTGAACTATGCTCTCCATCTTTAATATCCCTGGAGGGATTTGTCTGTAATGATGTCAGGGGCTAAGCATATTCCCTTGCCAGGGTGGGGGAATTAAATTTGTCCTTCCCCTGTCTCACTCAGGTCCAGCAGAGCTAAAAACAAGTTGTTCAGAGAGTAGAGAAAACTGGTGATGCTTCACTTTTGATGTCTTGTTCTCCACGTGGATTCCCTAATGTCTACTAAAGGGTGAGCTTAGTAGCCTTTTCTTCAGTGATTTCACTGTCAGCCACCCTGTTAATGAAGTTTATAATAGTCTCTGAGACCTCTCCTCTCTATCATATTGTGCTGAATTCACTCAGAGTTTCAGGGTTACACAGGAAGGACAGACTGATGGACAGAGGCCACCCCTAGGTAGACAAACAGCATAGGTGTTTGAAAAAGCACATTTCCTTAGGAAATCAACATAAAAGGTACCCACTGGCATAATTACTGCAAGGCATCTTTTGCTGCTTTTCAGGCAGATGTACCCTGGATGAGAAAGGCATATTACAGCTCCTGTACATTTTCTTAACTAGTTCAGTGCTAGTTTCCTGAGCAGGTTATGGGAGACATTGAGTAATTGAACACCCAAGGAACTTCATGAGGTTGAACCAACCAAGTTAGACATATAATTTTAGGGACCTCTAAGCAGAGGTATACTGTTCTGGCTACCGCCTTAGTTTTTTGAGAGTCCACCAGAATGAGCTGCTCTGCCATGGACACTGAAGCTTCATGTGCTAATTTGAAGTCAGAGGATGAATTTAAAACAATAGCCATGAGAGAATGAAGGAAATAAAAGCAGAACTTGTGCTAGGCAGGAGTTAATAGTGAAATATCCGTATACTCAGGAGGACCACACAGGCCATAAGTTCTTTTTTTGTTTCTGTAAATGAAATCCATGCTGGTATCGTGAAGCTCACATGCAACCTCATCTGGCTACCAGCTAGACATTCCCAGAAATGCCGAAGTTAAGAGTGAGACCACCACTTCTCCTGCGTTAAGAAGTATTTGAAACAGAATAAGTTGAAACCCTGTAAGTGCACATAGCAGACCGTAAGGTAGTCAATACCTACCCATGCCTGGTCTAACCTACAAAGTGAATTAAGTTGAGCCTCAGGTGTACAGTATGAACAACCAGAAGCCTGGTAGGAAGCAGGGCTGGCTGCACTGACTTGTCACTGGAGTAATTCAAGTGCACCAAAATGGCTTATTACTTGGTACTCTTGGTATTAAATACCTGACTAGAAGCAATTCTTCAACATCTGAGACAGCTGAAGGTGCTGGGAAACAGAAAACCTGAAAGGTTTTTAACAAATAGAACTTGAGTTCTTTCAGCTAATATAGTTGAGCCACCCCTGTGTTCTGTCTCTATGGCATCTTTAATTTAGAAGTCTCTTCTCTACCCAGACTCATTTTCATAAACTTTCTTGCAGTTAGGCACTCAGATTTTTGGCCTAGTCAGGTTATCTGAGATTGGTTAATAGGTTCAGAAATCATTGGAGTGGAGAAGTTGTGAGTCAGAGGCAGTGACACCACCATCACATAGGCCATGTCTTCTGAAAACTAAGTTAAAAACATACCATCTTTCCATGGAGAGAAGGTAAGTGAGATATACCAGCTGGCAGGTGGGTTGCCCCACTCAAGCTGTCTTGATCCCCCTCCACAGAACAATTTCTAGTAGTCTGCAAGGGTACGTGGCATCCTGAATTTCCTGTGAGCAATCCAGAAACATTTTTTAGTTTTGCACTAGTACAGATTTAATCTAGTCTTCGGGTTTAAGATATATTTAGTGAGGTCTGGGTCCAAATGAGTACCTCTGTCTAGCATCAGAAGAGAAAATGACATTCAAAGAGAAGCAGGTCTTTTGGTCTTTCTGGCCTTACAGCAGGCAGAAAACAGTGTGTGACTTCCAGCCTACTGATGCAAAACCAAGAGTAGTTGAACTAAATTCTCAATGTCTGATTCAGGACACTACTGTAAATAGATGTTGCTGCACTGAAACTTGTGTTGTTTAACTCTTCACATCAACTTTGATTCTAGCTCCAAACTCCAGATGATTTGAAGAGACTTTGAACGCCATCAACACATACCCCATGTAAAAGAAAAGCTAAGAGCAGATAGATACAAAGTTTGAACTCCTCTGTAGAGAACAATTGCACACCTATACAATTCTTAAGCCCTTTATATTAGTCTCAGTTTAAATAGCTGTATAAGCCTAAACAGTGAGGAATGAATTTCACCCACAAACAAGCATGAAGGAAAATTCTACTTGCCAGTCAGTAAAGATACATGCATTAGCAAATTCACAGGAAGTTCAAAGCTCCCTACTTCTGTCACCAGCTTTGCACAGCTGGGAGAAACTCCATTTCCTTGCAATAGTAATGACATTCTACTACAAGAGTAAGAATAAATTTGTTTTTTATCAGACAACCAATGGAAATAATTCATAGTTTGCCTTATGTGATATGGTTGTGTTTGGAATGCTCAGCTGCAATCAGAGCCCCACAGTGCAAGGTGCTGTTCATGCTTTAACAAAAATGCAAGCCAAAAGAAACAGAAGAGAGGAAGTCATATACTCAAGGCCATGCAGCAACTCAGCAGCCAAGGAAAAAAATGAACTTAAGTTTTTTGACCACCAGCCCAGTGTTCCTTATGCTGCACCAAAAACTGTGCCATCAGTGAGGTCAGCAAGAGTTTTATATGCTTACATACTTTTCATCATCATGCAAAAGCACCCCACAACCTATATATTTATCCTGCTCCTAGAAAGTAAAAACTGCTTCTGTTTCCAGTTACATAAAAGAACTTGAGATACAGGGAAAAACTGGAGTTACTGTCACAAATAAACAAATAAATATTTCTAGATCATAATTTGTGGTGCTTATGTCCCAACCTCAGATTCCCTGCTCAGTTTCTACTCAACCCCAAAAGCACCTATTCCATTAGCATAAATATGCCTTCTCTAACAAATCCATATTTTGGAATAGGGCCCAGATCTGAGATCTCCTCTGAGTCTCATAAATGCCCTTACCAGAGCATCGTTCTCTCAAACTCTCTCTGATCCAGAATTAAGATACAAGAAACAGCAGAACATCTTTATCCTCTGCTAATGCAGCATTCAAAACACTATCTTGATTCTTTTTGGTGCACATCATTTGCTTTTGGGAACAGCAGTAACTGTCACACCAAATCATTGCCACATACTTGATGGGATACTTACTCACCTGTGTTGGTCCAGAGAGCCATTTCCAACACCAGCATCTCTTAGATATGCTTAGCACACCCAGCTGCCTGCTCTCCTCTGTGCCTGAGATCCCCAAACAAAACCACTCTCTCCCCACATTTGTACCAGAGACAAATGTTCACCTGAAATATTTAGGGAACTGGGTTTTTTGGAGTATTTTCTGTTAAAATCTCCTTGGCACTAAAAACCCGGCTAGGTCATGGAAATACAAAGCTTGTAGTTTCTCTAACAGTTGACAGAAAAAGCATTGCTTCTTTGCAGAGGAAAACAGTCTGGGGGTCAAGGACAGAGAATCAAGGTGCTATTTTCTAAAACATTGATTTGAACCTGCCTTACATTTAAAGCAAAAAGGAAAGACAATAAATCCTAAGAAAGAATCAGCAAAAAACACACCAATCATCTTAAAACTTGCAGAGTTTTACAGTAAATCTAAACTGCTCACATTAAGGTCCTCCTTCTGCTGAACTAGCCTAGGAGGACTTTTCTCCTCAAAGGGATGCCTGATTCACCAAGGTTAGCTTATCCCCCTTCTGCAAACATCTCTGGAAAGCATCACAGCTGGATGGTTGACTTATGTTTGAGACAGACACACATGCTGAACTGCTCATGCAAAAGACCCTACACAGTTATAGTGACGCATCACACCTGCTCTATCTTTGTTTGTACAAGTCAGTTCCAGACTTCATCTGAGACACATGGAGCCACTTCCATGTCCTGCTCAGCTGTACAACCACAGCTCAGAGCTATGAGGCAGGGCAGAGCAATAGAACACTGGAAAACAGAGCAACAAAAACACAACAACATCAGTGAAAAGCAGGAGATCCTTCAAAACTATTGAAAGGTGAGTTGACAAGAGTTTTTTTTCCTTTCCTCTGTTCTAAAACAGTGTTGGTACTCTTCACTGTCACCACCAACAATCCAAGAACAGGGAATATCAGTTTTTTGCAGGCACAGAATAAACACTAGGTTTAGAAGACACTGTCCACATGCTATAAATGGAAGTTTCGAGTCCATGCTCCTTAACATTAATCACCTACATAGGCCTTTTCCATCAGATACCTCCTGCAAGTCAGGTGTACTCAAAGTTTAGAGTCAACTCCTTTTTTTAAATGATTTTCACTTTCCTTTTTTTTCAGTAAAAAAAACCCCTTCCAGTAACCTTGCCTCAGTTCTCAGAAGGTATGAGCCAGGCAATTCTTCTTTGCAACACAAGCATTTTCTACTTTTTCCTCTAAAAAACACCAAGTTATTTCCTGAAAATTGCTCTTCCTATCAGGATTACCTAAAGAAAGGTCAGCAGTACAGGGTTAGGACAAAAAGGGTTTCTTGCATATAGTTAGGAGAGAGGATATACCTTTTCTGTTCAGAAATGAAGGCTGACCTTACTAGGCTCCTTTACGAAGCTCTGTTCCTGGGTCTACAGGTTGAAATGGTTCCACCTGGGGGCAGGAGCTTGTTGCAAGATCATACTTGGTTCCCACTCACTGCATTTTTCTTGCAGATTCCCAGCTGGTGTAAATTACCATTACTTTGCCAAAGTCAGTCAAGCTACACAGATCCCCTGCAGCTGAGTTGTTGGTTATATGGTTATTTTTTTTTTTTTTGTGCTTTTTGACATGAGTGGGTGATCTATGCATTGAGAGTGTGATGCAGAGCTGCATCTATGAACTTATGTAGATGATAACTGTTACTGAAATCCCTTTAGAGATATGTACCCCACACTGGTTTTGGATTAAGCTTTTAGTCATTACAAAGTGAGTACTTCTGTTTCTTGGTTTGTGAATGTAAGTTTTTTTTCTAAACTTCCTACCTAGAATGTAGTAGTCAAAATTCTTTCTTTTAGGAAGAGTAGGAGCTTCCCTTGGAAAGTTACAGCTGTCAGATAGTAATTCTTTAAACTGCTAAAGAATTAATAAACTTTGAAATTAATTTTCAATAGAAATAAACAAGACACCAGAAACTTAGTGAGCGGGAAAACACTTGTTATTTTACTCTCAGCAGTGTTTAAAAAGCTTGGTTTCTAGAGTAGCCCCTACTTCCTTTCAACACTTTAACTCACTCTATAGACAAAGTTAGAAAAAGTTTTAGAAAATTTGACCAAACAAGATATTATAGTAAACCCCACTTATAAGCTTAACAGACTTGCTTATTCTTTAAGTCAATTTTGTTACTACTGAAGAATCTATCTTCTATTTTATTGAAAAAAAAAATAGTAGAGACCAATCAGGCAAAAACCCCCTAAAACTCTCCCCCTTCATTTATTTTATTAGAAATAATAACGATCATAGAAATGTCTACTGAAAACATTTAAAAAATATCTTTCCAATACTTATTAATTGTTTGCATTTAATTTTCCCTAAAGACAGTTAGAAAAGCAATTTGCTCAAAAATCAGGAGCACACAAGTTCAGGACAACCCCAGAAGTATCACATAACAGCATCTAAACAAGCCTCCAATGTCCTTTCTTTTTATTTCTTTCCCCTAAGCTGTATCTTGTTAAAATTTCCCTTCAATGAGAGTACTTTCTAGCTTGCTTTTTGGGGGGATGACCCTTTAAAATGAGGGGCAGAAGCATTGTAAAGGCCCTAAAGGGTCCATTTTACAGTAAGCAGTAGACTGCTAAATCTCTTTGCTCCAGATGGTGAGTATCCTTAATTCTTGTTTGTGAGCTCTGAGATGGATTGTGTGTTCTCAAACAAAGCTAGTTATGTCTATTTTCCCACTTCTTTGAAGATTACAAGTTCTATTTTTCTTTCCTAGCTGATTTTTTTTTCCTGAAAATTGTCCCAACCCACCTCCTTAACAAATCATCTCTGAGCAAACTTCAGACATACAAGTTTTTTGTTTTGTGAAAGCTGTAGATAGACCTGTTCTTGCACAGTCACTTGAAAGTAATTCTCATTAATGCAATATGTTAAATCCTGATCTTGAGAAGACTTTGATGTGTGGACTTAAGAGCTCTCCATTATGGGATCTATCCGTTAAGAAGGGGTTGCTTGGGGCAAATAGTTTGTATATTATGGCCTAGAGCTGTTAGTTTAAACACAAGTAATAAGATGAAGTTATTCCCTTATGTAAGTCTATATATAGGACCATATTTCCAGGCTTATGCTTTTACCTATGAAACTATTCTACCCCTAAATCCCTATGCCCCATTCCTACACTGTTCTGGGGCAGTGTTTTATCCCTCTAGGATGTTAATAAGCCTCACTGGCAAGGAACAGAGCATTAGTCTTTGATGGGTAGATAGATTAAATATGCATGCATAATAGTAAATATTTATTTAGGTACCTGAGCTATTCTGATTAATGGCTGCATTTTTCTTTTAAACGATTTGAGTACTTTTTAATGGCAATTAATTAGTATTTATGGCATGATTATTTAATTTATTTCACTCTTCTGCTGCTAGTACTGTCAGAGAAGCTGAAAACTCCAGTTTTTTACAGTTTTTTCAGGTTAGTAAATATGAGAGTTTGCTTCTGTCTTCTGTGTGCCTGGGGATGCACAAACCAGCATGTCTCTGCTCTATTTCCTGGCACTTATTTACCAGCAGCAGAACTACCATCCAGGGAAATAGGACTCTGATCCTGCAAGCACTTCATAAAGTTTTTAACTTTAAGTACACAAATAAACTTGTTGTGGTCAGCAGTGGCATAAGGATTACATGCATAAGTTTCAAGAATTGGGACCTCTAGGTCTCTCTAGTGACCTGCTTAGCTTGCAGTAAGAATGGGGCAGCTCTCAATGGGCAATACATAGAGATACCTAATGCCATAACCTGGCTTTGTAGGCCCGGTGTAAATAGTGACAATATGATTTATTTTTGACTCTGACTGTTGAAGTGCAAGGAAAATAAACAAGGCTTTTCTGTAAAAGGAAACAAAAAACCCCCTCTGTATCAGCTGTAGTCGGTGTGTCCACTGCAGAAACTATAAGCAAAGAGGGTGTAGCATTATGTATCTCCTTTCTTTGTCCTGAAAGCCTATCTGCTATGACTTCAGGCATCCATCTCTTGGTTCTGCCATTGTTGTGCAGGGACCTTGTTTTGACTGTTAAGCCAGAAAAGAATCTCCACTGTTGTTATCCTCACAAAAAAACCTACTGGGTTCAAAACCCATCATCATTTCTATTTTGGGTATGGATCTGGAAGTCAGATGGGATTTCCTGTTGGTCACCTAAGCAGTTTGAGTTCTCCCTTAGCTTAAGGCATGCAGTTTGATTTTTAATTATTATTTTTCTGAGGTGTGAGTTTGTAAATAAGACCACTATAACAGAATCATAGAAAGATATGGGTTGGAAGGGGCCTAGTTCCAACAACCCTGCCACAGGCAGGGACTCCTCCCGTAGACCAGTTTACTCCAAGTCCCATGCAACCTGTCCTTGAACAGTTCCAGGGAAGGGTCAGCCACAGCTTCCCTAGGCAACCTGTGCCAGTGTCTCACCACCCTCACAGCAAAGAACTTCTTCCTAAGATCCAATCTAAATCTAAGTGGCAAGTCAAAACCTCAGAGAAGCCAATCCTGTTCCAAATTTGGCTGAGACAACTTCAGAGATATTGGGATCCTGAACTGATTTGGTTAGAGAAACTGCTAGCAGCTGTGAGGAAACTTTGTCTACCTACAAAGAGTAAGGTGAGGCTCAGCACCTTGCCTGGATCAGGCAGAGTTGGAGGCTATCAACCTGGAATGAGTTGATGGGAGAGGTCCTAATGAAGGAGTGGGTGAGACAGTGTGAAGAGATAAATCTTATACAATATTTATTCTCTCATTCCCTATACCCCCCTCCCTCAACAGCCCCAAGTCAAAGCAAAGCAAACAGATGGGGAAAAATACGATTAGTTGCAGAGCCACCAGAAATCCAAACAATATTCCATCACGAGTTCTAGGCCAGCACACTAATTTATCGAGTGGCACAGTGCTTTTGGAAGTGGCCCGATGTGCTAACTCGGCAATAGATCATGATAAAAAATGTAAGTGATCTGTTATCGCCAGGTTAATGCGCTTTACTATGCAACTCTGCCAGCTCGACAGAAACATCATTACATAATGATAATGATGCTCTGCAAACAGAAGCTGGAGGGGGAGGACGAAGGACCGAGACCTCAGGCTCTGGGATATTGCAGAAATTCCTGGGCAAAAAAGGCTGGGTTTACAATCCATTTAAAAATAAAAGTAAGACGCTGAAGTGAGTCAAGTCTCGAAAAGCAAAGATGTTAAGGAAACATTAGTTCAAAGTAATGAATGCTTTTTTTTCCAGTTCATCTGCCTGATTAGGAGTGTTGATAACCATGAGATTCACCAGATACTTGCTATTGTTTCATTTCTCAAGAGCTGACAGGGCTGTTCAGATCTGGATGCACTTTGCTGATAATGTGGATGAATCAAAAAGCCGTCTTCCTGCCTGGCACATGGGCTCTTGGAAGTGAGACTGATGCCGGCAGGCAGGAGAAAGAGAGAGGAGGCACAGATTGCACGCAGCACTGGGGACATGGATGCAGGGGAAACACATCAGTGTGTACAAGTGCATGAGGCAGAGTCAGGCAGGGTGTTGGACACCGAGATGGTGACACAAATGGGGAGAAAGACAAAAATAGAGTACAGGAGTGTGTTAGTGATGGAGCGTGTGTGAGCTGAGGGTGAGGGAGTGTACTCAGGCTGTGCCCTCGGTGAGATGAAATGCCTCTGCACGGAGTCCCTGCAAGTGAGGAGGAATACGTGCGTGACAGCAAGCAAGCACACTGCCTGCTCTGAGGGACTGTGCAGGCGTGGTGTAGCAGTGATGTGGGTGATGCTCACGTGAGAGGTGGCACAACCATGGTGCCAGAGGAAGGGAGTGTGAAAGTGTTACATGAGCAGGCATCAGGAGGGAAGTTTTCATGCCTCTGCCTTCTCCTTTGTTAGGCACTGGGTGTGGGATAGAGACCCTGGTGTCTCGTAAACTGCATTGCTATACCCCCATCTTGCTTTGTATCTTCTGGGTGTGATGTATTTGTCTCTGGCACTGTAGAAAGCTCTTGCAGTTGGTATGCTCGCCTGGGTATTTTTAGCAGGTGCTTTGCATTATAAATCCTGCTGGCTTTAACATTGCTGGGTAGACTTGGTATAATTTACCTTTGGTTTAACAAGAAATAGGAGCTGACTCAGGGATTAAGGCATGTCAAGTCAACACAAATAAAAAATAAAGCAGGGTAGGATTAGTCAGAGATGAATGCAACACAAGAGCTGAGTGTTAATTGTAAGAATGGTGCAGAGGAGGAAGAGCTAAAGTCTCCTTTGCCCCCTTCTTCTCTGAAGACACAGACTGTGTTTGGGTCAGCACTGGCAATGTGTCCTTTTGATATGTATCTGTGTAGTTTGCAGAGATTACAACCCTTCCCTCAGAGCTTGCTTTCTTTATAGTTCAAGTTTTGGACTTGCATCTCTTAGCTTAGGAAGTTTCTGCTTTTGTTCCTACATAGCAGGCGAGGTGGCAGCCCTCTATCAGAGCTCGCTGTGTGCACCTGGTGTGTGGTGTGGCTGTGAACAGAGGCTAGCTGCTTACAGGATGACTTGGGAGGTGACTTATTTGACACAGATTTCCTTCTCCAGCAGTAGGATTTCCCTTACAGGTTCCAAACAACTAAGAGATACTGGGAAGTGAAGTTTCTGAAGCACTAAAACTCTCCATGCAAACTTGTCATGGGAGGAAAGGTGCTTTTGAGTGCTAAGGAAGGGTGCTAAATACCTTTTATGTATAGGTTCCTGTGACTTTAGCAAAAAGCAAGTAGTGGTAGCTGCAAGGCAATAGTGACATGGGAGCACTGAAAAAATCTATGGAAAAAGGGACTGGTCTTCCCTGGCCAACTCCTACTCCTTCTTCTGGAAATAAAAGACCCTGAAAGTTTCAACACCTGAATAAATTATAAATCTTCTGTTTTCCCTGAGGATGAAAGGGGGTTATTCTGTTCAAACTGCTGGGGTTCATGCTTTTGCTGTATAGTAAGGGCTTGGTGTTTAATCCTTCAATGGGTGTAGGATAAACTACCTTGCATTATTATCTCTTATTCAGCACAACTGTCCATATACACATATGGACTTTATGGTGAAACCCCAATCGCACACTTCAGGATTTCATGTTGCCCTGTTTATATCCCACAATTCATGGCCAGTGTCAGGCTTTGGCCAGAAGATAACAGAAGTAAAGACAGCTCAGTGTTTTTTGGTCTTTTTTTCCCCATTCTACCTGTGCCTTGCTTTTGTCAGAAATAAACAGTTTTAACTGACCTTGAAACAAAAAATTTCATAGCCTCGGGTTGTTTTCTTATGAATTATTGTCCTTATTGAAAATCTCTATATTTCCTTTCAATTCTTTTTCTACTGGCAAGAAGATGCAAGAACTAATTTAGAAGGAGATAATGAGAGCAGTTGTATGTGCACATGGACATGTACACATTCTCTCCCAAGGTAGTGTAAAAATTGTGATTAGTTGTTTAGATTATTTATGCTTCAAATTCCCAATCAATATTATATGTTTGTTGTGTGACTCACAGCAATTTCACATAACAAAACACTGTTCTTGCCACTGTTGTCTGACAGCAGCCTCTGATAAGGAAAGTGGAGGTAGGAAAGGGCTGAGGGCTGCAAAATTCATTAAACTCAGCACAGAACAGTTGGGTTGGATCTCTTCACTGCAAGTGTTGTATTGCAGCCCATGAGTTGCATTGCCTCATGTTGCATGTGCAGAGTCCTAGCAAGCAGCAGGGTGGAAATGAAGATCATGTTGCTGGACTTCTTAACTTCTGTGAATACAAGTATGAGATGCTGTGTATCAGGTTACATGATGGAGTGGGTGTCTGTGGGTTGGGATTGTGTGACTATTGGGAAGGAAAAGGCAGAGTACTGCTTCAAAATACTGCTTCTATCAGGGCTGGGCTTCTAAATGTCTTGTGCTATGTATCTGAGCAGGGTGGCACTGTACAGTTCTGAGGTGCCCTCACAGGTTTAAGGACAGCTGGCATCCTGTCTATTAACCCATGTAATTCCTTTCCTGGTTTAAGTCCAACCCTACTGTGTTGGACTATCTCCTCCAGTAATATATGTGAGCCTAAGGGGAGGTGTTGCTAAGATGCCTTCAGAGGCTGTTTTGAAATTCGTTTGCTGCAAGAAGAGCAAAGAAAGAGTGAAACTATTAATTTTTTTTTCCCACCATGGTGTCATGAAGAGGAGACAGGAGGAGGGGTGATGCTGGTGCCACTGGAACATAAAGCCCCTATCATTGTGCTTGAAGACTAAACCAATGAAAATCTCAGTCACACAAAATGCTTTATATCTGATCTTTCACTGTAAATGTCATATAAAGAAAGGATCTCTCTGATATTTCAAGTAGCAGCAAAGTCTGTGATGATACACTGGTATCAAGATTTGCATATTTATTATAGATAAGCTGTCAAAATATATGTTGTCAATTTCACCTTATACTCGGAATTTAATGATGCACATAAAGGACAGAAAATCTTTAATATTAATATTAATATGATTTTAGATTATAAGACTTCATTGTGGATATCAATCACGTAACCCTTAAGGACATGTCACTCAAGTTGATATAGTTTATAGAAAATTAATGTAATCCAGTCTGTATGATCTATTACAGGACTGGGGGGCTTGGGAGGTGGTACGGAGAGTAGCCAGGGCATTGGCCATTATTAGTTTGCAATACTTTCTTGGATATGTTAAGTTCTTGGAGTTGATTATCTCTCACTGACCTGGGGCTTGTTTGCTGTCTTTCATGTACTTGTTGAGGTACTGTGGAACCTCCAACCTGAAGGAGTGTTTGCAGCTTTGTTGATGGTCCTGTGTCAATGTTTACATAAGCAGATTGCATTTTATCAACAAGATGTACTCTGGAAGAAGTATTTTGTTTTCACTTGATACTTAATAGGTTTGAAGAGGATGGACATTACAGCTTTGAAGTGTTTAAAGCAGAAGAGAACTCAGGAAAGTAGTTGAGAGGTGTGACTTCTGTGATTAATATGTCTGGATGTAGTTTCAGGGATGAAAGGTGTACAAAAAGAGGGTTGATGCCATCAAGTTTGAAAAACTCAATTGTTGCTGTATTATGGAAAAATTACCCTGATGTTTGGAGGAAAGATTAAAAATAGTTATAGTCCTTGTCTTTCTTTATATCTTCTTCCTTCTGTTAAGAAAGACTTGCTCACTCAAAGTAATACCAAATCAATCCTATTACACTTCCTTTGCATGGGCAGAAGTTGCTAGTTAATATTCAGAGGGAGGTTTGGATCTCTTACTAGAATGTGGGGTATTCGCTGCAGTCTGTTGCCTACTGCAGTTGACACCAGTAGCTCCAGTGGAGTTCACATTCAGTACCCTTAGAAAAAGACAAAACTTCGACCAGTCTGTGACAACTAAATCTATTTTCCTTTGAGCACTGAACATGATCATTGCAAGCTCTCCCTTGCAACTCTTCTATAACTACAAGAAATAATTTGTGGGCAAACAGATCTAGGACCAGTTTCAAGCTCTGTCACAGATGGGATAAAAGTTAAATGCCCTAAAAATGGTGTTTCTCCTTGTGTGCATCTCTGTCATCCTGACCTTTCTTTGCAAGCCTTCTGTTCAGACTGAAACTGTGCTGGGACATGGCTACCTTTCAATGCAAGTATGCACAACACCTAGGTGTAGCCACTTGATCTTATTTTAACTTGCTAGTGATCAGACATAGCATAGCATGTCTAATCATCTCTCTGACCCTCATCTCCCCTGACATCAGTTCACAGGGAGAAGTGTTAAACCTACTGATGAAATCATGTCTTCAGCTTGTTTTAGTGTTTCTGGGTCAATTTTTCTATGGGCCAAGAAGAAGCCGTCCAACATTAGAAATTATATTTTGTTTGAATCCCTGTTTTGAGTCAAGTAACCGAGGCTAATTCTGTTTGTGACTTTAGGAAGCAAAAAATGCACCACCCACATTTTGCATTATCTTTGAAGCTTCAAGTTCTCTGATGGACACCTAAATTTGTAGAGAGCATCTGGGCTCTGACACTGTGTTGGGAATAGGAGAGAAGGAACTGGAAACTACCACACTAAAATTCCCACCAGAGGAGAATCATAATGTGAATGTTCAAGCATGTAATGAAGATGACATGAATCTCTCATTTTCCCACTTCATAATACCTGCAGCAGGCAGGTAGGGGATCTCTTTTATTTAGCACATAAAAGTACCAGGAAACCCAGGCAATGAGGACTGGATCAGTGTAGTTTGTTACTTCTGGAGTTTATACATGTATATATTTCTCTCATCTCTGAGCTAGACAGTGTGCACAAGCTCAATAAATAAAAAAATATTGAAAGGGCAGGTGGGAATGAGGAGAGGGGCAAGGATGGTTTGGAAGGATTATACTGACAGTGTTCTAAAAACATCCTCCCTACATGGCTTTTAAAGAAGCTGAGTTTTCAAATGTTAGCATTTTGGTTTCTGTCCGATACTGGAGTGGGGATGGCAGGATTACATTGCATCTTGTTTGTATAAATTAGCTGATGGATGAACACTCCAAGCACATTTCCTTCTTTTAAATAGTACAAAATCTTCACTAGTACAACTTTCTTGCATGTTGGCAAAATGCTGAATAGTGAGATCTTTCTCAACATTTTCATGCCTCTAGAGCAACTGTGAAAACAATAAATTCTAAATTCTGTCCTATTTTGACTGCTGTTTNTTAGGACACTTACTCATCTGTGTAACTGTCATCTATTTCCTGTAGGCCTCCTGAGTAGTAGTGTAAGCAATGAAATAACCTAATCAACCAAACAAGTGTGCTCTTCCTTGCCTTGTGCATTTTCTCCTAGTTGTACCTGTTTATCTCCTTGTCTCCAATATCTTCCTTTATCTATTAGTATGTCTTCTTTCCCATGTTTTATCCGTTAATACCTCTTGTTCAGCTGAGGATAAACTCAGTAATAATTGCACTATAAAATGAAGAGTACACTACATGTCTCTTATTGCTCAGGGGTCTGTTAATTGGAATTTATAAAGTTCAATAAACAGTAATCCAATAAGACCTAAACTCTTATTCATTTATCTTAGAGGTAATATCCAGGCTGCCAGCAGCAAGCTGGAAGTGGCTGAGCCACAAGCCTCGGTCACACATGCAGAATGGATTTGTCTTTTTACCTCTCTGTAGTAGGTATCTGCAACTGTGAGTCTCCCAGCAACCATGTCACCTTGGAGGAGCTTGATGGTGGGAGGTGTTTTTCTCTCTGTTGGGGATGCTTTGGAAGAATGTGGTAATATGCAACTCATGCAAAGCTAAAGATAATGTTTTCCCTTATGTTGAGGCCTGGCTAGCAGATCCATGCAGAGGTAGTCAGTCCTGTGACTTAAGGCATTTTCCTTTTTTTTTAGTTGAACGCTGCTAAATTAAATTTAATTTAAAACACTCCCCTCCCTCCCCAACCCCAAATTCTGCTTTTTAAATGTTAAGCATCTACTAGTTGTATCTGCTCTCCTCTTTTGCTCTGGCCTAAAGCATTGTTTATGAATCACAGTGGACATCACTGACTGATTTTCAGCTCAACCTGTACTTCAGTGGAGGGCGAGGACATCAAGCAACTCTGTGATATTTTTTTGGTGCTGTGAAGCTCTGCATGTACAAGTACTAAGTTTTCTGCAGTCCACTGCAGTTGCAGCCAATACTGGAGTCCAGAAGACACAGTTCAGGTATTCTTCTTAAAGCTGTCTGGGAAAGCAATGTAGATATGTGGTGAGATAGGGTCATGTTTCAAGACCTCTTGTTGACTAGCATGGGGCAGATAGAATAGCTCTGCCTTTTGGTAGCAAACTATTAGGTGTTCTGTAATACAATCCCTGCGGATGTTGTACCAAATATATCTCAGTGATAATGCAACTTAAATAGCTAAGTATTGACTGGACTGGCTAAATAGATAACATGATACCCGATTATTGGATCAGTGTATCAGTTCTGAAGCAAAAAGTGGTGGGACCTGAAAGTGTTTTACATGGGATGCTGGGAATTGTAGGCAGCACACAGGAGGTATCTATTAGATGCTACAGACTTTTTGAAGCGTGATACAGCTGTGTGTTTGCTGCTAGCTGAAAGACAGACAGTGGAAAAAAACCTTTCCTGAAAGTTGTCTTAATAGTCAACTGAGCCTTAAGCCATGACAGTGTGGGGTTGTTTTGGTTTTCTTACCCCTGCAATTATGTCAGGTTTTTAAGATGAGTTTGTAAACCTGAATATATTGCTTAGAAGAACCCTTTGAAAATAGCATTTCAATATACCAAAGTGTTTCCCAGGAAGCCCCATAGAAAACTTTCCAGCATGCAGCAGTGTCTTTTGGCTCTGATAAATAGTTGCTGTAGATCTGATAGAAGATGCCTGGACTGGGGATTACACAGTGAGCCAGGAGTCTCATTGTTTCCTAATTCTTCTGCAACTTGAAGCAAGACACTTAGTCAGCCACTCTCCAGCAAAATGAGACTAATGTTGGTGGCTTGGCTTCTTGTGCTGGTTTAGCAAA